>JACXSL010001586.1:0-307960 GCA_019514585.1 Dendrobium officinale
TTAAGATATATGCATCCAAGCTGCAAAGCCGCACACATAAAATGAACTAAAACAAAGATCATCACAGCCAAGAGCCAAGAGGAAGCAAGTAGTGATGACTTGATTTTTTTTTTTTTTTTTTCCTTAGAGTGCGCATGCAGAATTGCTCAAAAGAGAGATTTTTCCCCTGTGTGGTTTGCTCTCTATCAATGCGTTCCAATCAAAGGCCAGTTAACAGAGTCAGGCATTACAAAGCTAACCCATATGCCAAAGTTGAGCTCATATAATGATAGAACGTACGCACCCCGGGCGGCCTCAAGCACCGGACGCAACCTCCTTAGAAGCGCTTTCGATATGATGTTTTGCCCATGTGTGAACGGGCAGCTGCGCCTCAGTCGAAGCGGTAACAAGGGGGGCCCACCAATGGTTCATCCTCCGCCGCCTCGATCGCTTTACGAGCGCCCGTGTGTGCTGCTGTAGGAGCGCGTTGACGGCCATGAGATAATTGTTGGAGTCATGGTCACGCAAAATTGCTCCCTCTGACCCATACGCCGTCGGACGGCTCAACGTTTCCAGCGGGTGCGGTGTGTTCAAAAACTTGCGTAGCGCGGCACGGCCAACATCGCCATCCAACAACGCGTACAGTGCGGCGCCGGATGGAAGCAAAGGGTGAGGCATCGAGGTCTTCTCTTCGGGCTGGAGGATGTATTGCTTTCCAACCGGGAAATAGAGCAGATGCTCGGTGTTGAGGCAAGTGTGCGAACGGAAGGAGCCGTTGAGGCGCTTCAGAAGTTTGGCGACGTGGTTGGGATAATCACAGGAGAAGGCGCGGGGTACGATGTCGCGGTGCATCATGACGGCGCGGATGTAGGTTTCGTCGAGGGAGAGGGCTTCGAGGACGCGGTGTCCGGCGCAGAAGACGGCCGGGGAGCCGAAGGTAACGACGGGGAGAAGTGACGAAAGCGGGATGGCGTTGCGTGAGAGGAGCATGAGGCTGATGAGAAGCGAGAGGCTTCCTCCTAGGGAGTGGCCGGTGAAGCGGAATCGAGCGGCTCCGCCGTGGGCAACGATGTGGGAGTTGATCTCTGGCATGAATTGGTGGTATATGCCCTTGGCTGCTTCGTATATGCCTCGGTGGACTAGAGCCTCGGTTCCCTGGTTTATGAATGGCATCCACTTGGGTTAATTAGTGACTGTATGAGTCCAATTGTTAGCTTCTGTTTACATGCTGTTCTTCTACAACGTACGATTTGTGGGGGACTTACTTCGAATTTTGTTGGCTCGAAGAAGAGATTAGCTTGCCAGGATGCCAGAGAATCGGAGCCCTGATGACATTTCAGCAAACAGTTTAGATCCAAATATTAATATTAAGTCTTCAGCGGACATTATTTTCAAGAATATGTGAAAATAAATAAATTATAATGAATAAAAAGAACAGTTTGTGACCTATGCTAGAAAATAATAAATATATCACTTAAATTAGATTTTCTTTTTAATATAGAATATGATAAGAATTACGGAGCATACCATTTATTATCACTCAACCAATATAGTCAGATCACCATGACTACAGTCCTATAACCCTCATTGCTTGATGAATGTTCTTCAGCCACAATCACTTGATGATTATCCTCTCTCATCATTGCCAAATTAAAATAGTACGATTACTATTACTAAATTACAGCCCTCTGATCTCCATCATCCAAGTATAGTCTTCCAAACATTATAAACCAATATGATCGTCTAACTACGATCCTCTAATCATCGTCATTGAACTACGATCTTCTGAACACCATTGTCGAACTACAGCCTTTGACTACCATCATTGTGATGTCCTAGAATCTAATTTGAAAGAATTATTCATTTAATAATTCTTCACAATTAAATTCTGTGACATCACAATCACCATAATACTTGCCATCATATTTTATCCCTTGACTACAATACTCTAACTTACATCATTACATCGATGCAAACATACTTGATCACCTAACATCAATTTTGATATTTTAAAAATCTAAAGGAGCTATTAAAATTATATGCTATCATCATTTTTTTTTTTGTATGAATATTGATAAATATTTAAATAAGAAATGTCTCGAATTAAATTTAGGACATCCAAACTCTAATTTTGAGAAACTTATAGTTAAGCTAAACTAATTGACAAGAGGTTCATGTCAACCTATAAAGTCATCCAATCATAGTTCAAATGACCTAGATCAAGCATCTGAAACACAGTAGAAAATTAATTGGATGACCAAATAATTTCAAAATATGTTATGCTTATAATTAAATCGAGCGTCACATTAAGATGAATACAACGAGCTTATGATCATTTAATTCCAAGATTATTGAGGTATCTACATGTGAAAATAATGATAAATAATCAACATTCACAAGACATGTCACTCTAAAAAATCTATAAATAATCCTTCACTTTCTACATTAAGGGGGAGGACAATGTCTTGAGATTCAAGGGAACTCAAATGCACTAAAAATCTCAGAGCTCTACCCGAGCATCAATGACAGGCCACCATCAAATCGTTTCCTAATCATTTTCATTCGACCACTATTTAATCACCACTATTAGAACAATCGCTGCCCTCAAAATACCTCTTGATCGCCACCATCAATGTACAATTTGGGTTACTGCCCCACTTTCATCATCACATCTCCACTCTATCACAATCATAAGAACACCACCCAACTACTACCATTGGAACACCACCCAACTACCACAATCGAATCACCAACAAATCATCGTCATCAGATCAATGCTCGACGAAGTTCATCAAACCACCATCGATTGTCAATAGTCCTTTAACCCTCATTGCTCGACATCTGTCCTTCGACCATTATCTCCTGACTGCAAAGTTATTACTATCGTCACCCAATGATAATTTTTATATCATTGTTGCAAACAAAGGCCATCAAACTACGGTCACTTGACTGTAACCCTCCAATCATTGTTGCCTAACTACGATCTTCCTACAAATATCACTTAATTATAATCCTTCGATCATTATCACATTCCTATGATTCTCAAAATACCATTACTTAGATACAATTCTCTAACCATTATTGCATGATTATATGAATACTCATTGATTTTGTCGCATATTATCATCAATAATGTCAATACACGTCATCACAAATAAAATCTATGCACAATATTGACATCAACTTTGACTCTCAACTTGAACACCAAGATTCTCTTCACTTGGAACTAATTTTTGTTCATGAAAATGATGATACCCCTTAATTTACCAAAAAAAAAAAAAAAACATATTCTTTCTTAAATTGGACCGTACTGCTCTCTTGCACTTTGAACAGTCAAACAAAAAAAATTAGGGATATGAATTAAAGAGACACTGGAAGGATGCGTCAATTCTCATTGATTAGTTGTGTGGAGCCTACTTTTAGATTTTGTTTTATTGAATGTAATGCTATTTAGTTGACACGCGCTTGAGAGTGTACTTTGAGCTGAGAAATGCTTGAAGGCTGGGTGGTTTGGTGGAGATATTATGAACTGAGTATTTTTATGTATAAATATTAAATATAGGACATAATTTTGTATCTTAGAAAATAAGCTGAAAACCTGGATGACGAAGCAGCGAGTGCGTGTGCTCGGCTCGTCGCACACGAACCACTCGCAAGGGGAAGAATGTAGAGATTGAAGTTCCCTGGCTGCCTCCAGCCTGGCCATCTCCTCAGCAGCCACCACCGCCGTCACCGACGACGCCGCCACGTAGGTCGCCACTTTAGACTTGTATGTCCTGCCTTTACGACCTTGATCATAATTAGCTGCATACTGATCAGTCCCATCGGTGACTTGTGCTCCGAGGTAGAGGAGACTCTTGGCTTTGTCATGGATGTAGGAAGCCGCGGTTGCGGCGATCTCGTATGCGACGGAGGGCGAGCGGGCTGACTGGCTTGGTGATGCTGCCACGCGCTCCGGCCGAGCCGTGCGGGTGGAGTCAGTATCTTGCCTCGCCTTGATAGCAGCCTCCTGCTTCTTATCCAGCGAAGACGTCACTAGCCAGAATCCGTAGTAACTCCTCAATTCATCGGCCTGCGTGTGGTAAAAGCTTTTTATGTTGAACACTGAACTATTAAAGACAATAGTAACTAATGCTACCAACTCACATGTCATGATTTCTTTTTTTGTTGAAGCAATAAGAAGATTAATTGATTTGACAAAACAAACGCCAATGCTGTTAAAAATAAATTTCTAGAGATTTCAAGAACAAGATTTCATAAATTAAACGAAAAAAATCATTAATTACATGACAAAACAAAACAGATTATTATATTTTCTCTTTGCTTTTCTTTATTAATTTCGATACATCATATATAATTGTAAATGTATAGATCATGTGGTATTATTAAATTTATATAAAAAGTTAATATTATACTAATAAAATTATTTATCATATAAAGTGTATTAAAATGAATTAAAAATTTATTGAATTTATTTTGAAATTAATGCTAATATTAATCTAGAAAGAAATCAAATAATTTTCAAATTCGATATAATTTGCATAAAGATATATTCACATGGTTTTTTTTTCTAATTTAATTTGAATCAGCATTTAATCATTGATGATTTTGTTTTAAAAAAAAAAACATTAACATTTGAAACGTGTAATTTGAATTTTAAAAAATTAAATTGGTCATATATATTCTAACATAAATTGGTAGAAATCGACCTAACACTCTAACAAGCTAACCCCAACGTACACGAAAGGTCGCATGCATATATATAGAGAGAGATTTTGGTCTTCAAGAAGTTATTCAAATAACAAAACAGTTCTGATGAAATTCTTAAGAGAAAAATTAGAAATAAAAAATAATAAGCCGATTCCTAACTTAGACCGAACAAATAGGCAATCAACATGCAAATCGCCCACGCCACTGGCATGAACCAGATGATCCGCAAATCCCACCATTCGATCGGAACGAGAAAAGAAAAAAAAAAAATTCTATCAAATTTTGATGAAGATGAATTTGTAAATTATTTAATTGATTATAAGAGATATAACATAATATCAAAAGAGGACATTTTTTCCTCAAATAGAACAATTAAAGTGCAGGGATTGCTGAAGGAAAGCTAGGGGTTGCATACCTTGATATCTGGAATGTCGTAAGCGATGCTGCATAGGAAAGCCAGCTGGCTGAAGAGCTTAGTCTCCTTCCACGATACCCTGTTCAACAAACTCGCGAACTCCTCCCGACTCCATTCCACTTTCTCCTCCGATTCATAGCTCACTCCGCATGCATTATCTTCTTCCTCCCATTTTATGGATTGATCGGTCTCATCGCTCCCATCCTTGGCCTGGAGACTCTTCCATCGACTCCGAATCTCGCATATCCTCTGCACCCAATTAGCCCTCTTCTTCGAGATATTCTCTTCCTGGAAACCACCAGTAAAAGCAGCAGCACCAATTTCCTCCTCACTCTCCTCTGCGTCCGAGAGGCCGACAACCTCAGGCTCGAAGATCAGCGACCGGATCGAGCTGGGGAGGATTGATCCTGAGATACCTAACGGAAAGGCTCCAATCGATCGGCTCGTCTTCAACCGAGGCGAAGCCGTCGGATGAGAGACCCTGAAAGAGCACCGAAGCAATGGCTCCGACCGCGACCGACGCATTCCAAGTCCGCTTCCAAGATCGGCATCCCTCGATGCCGCTGGCGAGGCAACTGCCATCCCCAAGGTGGCGGAGCTCATGGCGGCCCCGTTGCTCTAATTTGATTCCTGCACTTTTCGCCCTTCCTCTCTTGTTTGCTCCGCAAATCGGAGTGGGGATTCTAATTTTAGAAATTTGGTTGGAAATCGTTTCATCTAGTCTTGGAAACACCCATTTGTCCTTTTAATAGCAAAGATTTCCCTTAATCACTCAAATTAAATTATTCTTTCGACAGATTTATGTATTTATATATTTTCAACTATATTTATATTATTCTAAATAAATTGATATCAGTGATTTATTATAGCAGAGCCCACAATTTCTTAATGATACTTATAAATCAATTTTATTATTTAAAAGAAATCAAAATTAAATATATGTTAACGAAACTAATAAATAATGGTGATTTATATACAAAATTTATGATAGGTTGGTGTGTAATGTAAAGAAAGGGCCCACCGTCTTGTGGTTTCTTTTAACCTTAAAATTACGAAAATGCTCTCACTCAGCAGGGCAGGGCAAGGCGTCAAAATATTATGCAAGCTTTGCTTTGGTCTCTCGTGATATCCGCCACCCGACATACTGGCATTTTTAGGAGGACAAATAAGGTAATTAGACGGGCCGACGCCATGTCTTATACAAGTTAATCATAGGTTTACGCAATAATTAATTAGCATTTAGCACATAATAAGAAAAAGTCAAAAGAGAGGAATGGAATAAGAGGAGAAGAAGAAGAAGAAGTGACGGCTGGCGCTTAGAAAAACCACAAGCCATACATTATACATTGCTTCAGAAATAGAGGTAGCTTTAAGCAAAAATACTGGAAGCTAAGCTGGTGGAAGAAAAAAAAAAGTATCATCTCTCAACACAGCTTGCATCAAAATATTGTGTACGATTAGACCGGTCTATTCCAATTCATTTGAGCATTGTCGAACAAGGCTACTGGGAGATAGACGGCAAGTGTGTGATCGCATGGGCCAGAGCGACGCCCCTCGCACCGACTCTCGCAGGTTGGATATTCTTAAGTCGTGCACAACCCTTTGTATTTCGAAAGAGAATCAGACGGAAAAGTTGGATGATAAATGTTAATGTACATTTATATTTACATTTATAGCATTGGGAGTTGGTCATTGTTTTGTGGACGTCAAGGGAGGACGAACGATAATTAATAAGTATCTATATATCAAAGATGAAGGAAAATAGCTAGTGGTAAGAGTAGGAAATTGGCAAATGACAATGGGCAATAGCTCATGAAGAGTGAACAATATCATAAAAAAAAAAAATTGGGAGTTGGAGGTTAGTCTATAATGAGCATTTGGTGATATTATTTAATAGACAATATTCCATTGGTAATTTAGACAGTGTCAGCCGATGGATGTTTGGTAGACTATGAATGTTCTTCAAAAAGTATTATTAACCTCAATTTTAGCTACCCACCCAAAGGGCCAACCAACATTACTATTCTTAAATCAAAACTCTAGCGTCTCTTATAATTATTGTACTCTACTCTTTATTGATCTTCATAATAAATTAAGATGTTAAAATCTATATCTCTTTATCATCATGAATGCTCCAGCATGGAATGTGTTCTATTCTCGTTAATCATATATTTTTGTCTTAAAACGTACTCTCTTATACTTTTATTATATCATATTCTATCATATTGGAGAGACCATAGTTGATGGGCGACGGTGGTTGAAGGAACCTAATTAGCAGGCAATAGTGGTCGGAGGGATTGTAGTCGGCTAGCGACATTGGTCAGAGGGACTCACTAGAGGAAAATCACCTATTACCGGTGGATTTTCCGGCAGACTAATTTCAGGCTGATTTTCCTGCATATTTCCGATGGATTACAATGAAATATTTCCAACATATTTTTTGCAGCTTTTCCGACGGATTTTTCAACGGATTTTCTACATATTTTAATAATTTATAAAAATAGTTTTTTTGCAATTTAAATAATAAATAATTTTATAGCTCATTTTAATTAATTACTAATTAATAATTTTTAATTAATTATTATTTCATACCTTATTTTAATTAATTATTAATTTAATAATTTATCTTAATTATAATAACTTTAATATTTTATTTTAATTTATTCTTAATTAAATAAAAATAATAAGTTATTAAATTACTAACTAATTAAATATTGATTTAATAACTTATTTTAATTAATAATTAATTTAATTTCTTATTTTCTAAATTTAATATTTTTATTTTTATTTATTTTAAATTTTATTGCTGTTAATATTATTTAAATATAAAATATATAACATTTTAACACATTTTGTTACGCAGCAAAGTGGAAGACTCCTTCAAATTCTTTCAAAAGACTCCGGGTTCAAAAATTTTCTGGCGAAATAATTCCACTAAAAAAACTTTTCGATAGAATTTTTACAACAGAAAAGTTTGTTGATGCTCGAATTAGTGTCACAATCTTTTCGATGGAGATCCGCCATAAAATTTAGTTTTTAATGCCGGAAAATTCACTTAAAATATGTCATTTTCTTGTAATGACTGTAGTCGACGAGCAATGAAGGTCAAAGGGATCGTAGTTGGCAGGTGAAAGAAGTCATAGGGAATATAGTTGGTGGATGACGAAGGTTGGACGGACTGTAGTCGGCAGGCGTCTGTGGTTAAAGAGACTATGGTAGACAGGTGATCATATCAATTGTATTTGGCAAGCAACAGAGGTCAGGGGACCATATCCAATGGACCATATAGGTCAAAGGGATCGTAGTCACGAGCGATGGAGGTCGGAACGATAATAATTGGTGGGTGATGGAGGTCCCATGGATCATAGTCGGTGGGAGATAGAGGACGGAGGGACCGCAATCAGCTTGAGACAATGGTTGGAGGGAATGCAATTGGTGAGCAACGAACATCAGAGGGAACATGTTGACCTCAATTTTATCGCGAGTGCCCTCGAGCGTCTATGAGCGACCTAGTTGGACCTCATCGGGTCTAACTCAAGCTAGAGTCGACTCAAATTGAGTCGAATTAGACTCGACAAGGTTTAATTAGCCTCAATCAATTTATCTCAGCCCCGTCGAGCCCGATTCGATCCAAATTAATTATTAATTGGGCTTAATTTTGTCCAAATTAATTTGATAAAGCCTAGTTACACTCAAATTGACTCGATTTGAATTAAATTTGGACTCAAGATTAGCCCAAAGCAGCTTGATACAATCCCAAATAAATCCATTCAACTTTCTGCACAATTCAAATATTTCTCTAAATCAAGAAATCAGATCCTGCAGTTCTAATTGCATTGAAATTTGATTCTGCCATATTCAGTATTCGCAGTCGCATGATTTCCCAATTTGATGTTTGCCTGGTTGCCTTGAGCAAAGTTTTCAGACGAGGCAGTTCCATTTTGACGCTTCGGAGCAGATCGAAGCTTCGAATAGCCTAGGAGAAGTCTTCAGCAAAGGTGTTTTTACCCAAGGCCTTGGACGGCTCCCATTTTTTTTTTTTTTTGGGACATTTAGGCCATATAAGACAAATTCACACACACAACGCATACACAGAGACTCGAACCTTAGACCTCTTAGTTTGAAGCCTTAGCTCTCAACGAATAGGCCAAGGAGAATTGTGTGGACGGCTCCCATTAAATAATATTCCAATGTTAATATTATTTCCCCCCATTCGGTCTTCAAGCATCCGGACCTCCGCTCCCTCTCGCTCTTCTCCTGTTTGCAGAAGCATCTCCACCTCTCCCTCTCTCAGTTTCTTGTCTGTGAAGCCCAGGAAAAGGCCAAATCCTTTCGCCTCTCCTATGTTTGGACCAATCCCGGAGGCCGAAGCTCACCCCTTCTCCCTTCGTCTTTGCTACTTGTGAATTCCAGGACCGAACTGAAAGCCCACCAACTCGTTTTAGCCACCAACTCCTCTTGATCTCCAAGGCGAGCTTCTTCTTCTTCTCCTTCTTCTCCCCCTTCTTCCTCCTCTTCTTCTTCTTCTCCTTCTTCCTCCTCTTCCTCTTCTTCTCCTTCTTCCTCCTCCTCTTTCTTCTTCTCCTTCTTCTTCTTTCCCTCTCCTTACTCTACTTGCTTCCATTTTCTTCATGTTAGTGAATGAAAAGAATAATGGTGTTTGAATCCTTTCAAAATCCGAAGAATGAGATTCCATTTTTCTATGTGTATGCATATGTATCTTCTTTATCTTCTTGTTGAAATGATTGTTGCACTGATCATGAAAGGTCTTTTATAGATTATTTAGAAGATTTCAATCAAGTAGGTGTGTAAATCAAACTTTCATATCAGCTTATTTTATATGATCTTGCAAACATTGCATAGCAAGTGTTTGACAAAATGCCATTGAGAAAAATTGTGATGTTTGGACAGTTGCCTTCTTAATCGAATGTTTTGGGAATAGGTTTAGATGCAGGAATTCCACGTCATCTTTTTTTTTTTTTTTGTATTTCTTGAGAATGTAAGACTAGGAGTGAACGTTTGTGTTGAGAATGAATAATAGTTGGCTTGTTCTCTTTTCATAGTCTATGTCATACAATTGATATACTCTCTAATACCCATCTCCATGGGTGACCTTCTTTCCTTTTGCATAAGAACATGTGATTTATATGAGAACTTATGCTAGGGGTTGAATATTTCTATTGATTTCATCTCGCATATGAGAATGCCAAGTAATCCTTGTTTTGTGATTAGTGAATCTCCATGACTTATTGTTCATAATAGTAGGATAGATGCGATTTAAAACATGAAGCATCGTAGCAAGTACATATACTTAACATTATGAAAGTTTTTCTCTTCATCTTAATGAATCATTGTGGGCAAGTACATTTATTATAGATGATTTGTGATTGAAGTTGCATTGGAATATAATGGGTGGAAGTTGACACACATGGTTCTATTTCACGTTCTTTACATGAAAGTTCTCTTATTAATGTCACACTTCTAGCCTTTCTTTTGGTCAACATGATTCTCGGCTTATATGATTTGTGGGGGCTTTCCCCTCTTTGAAGTATAAATGTTTTCATGAAGATATCAATGTTTGTTCTTCTTACATGAACGTTGGTTAGAATTGCGATGCATTCACGTCATAAAGTTTGATTGAAAGCTCTCTTTGAATATTTGGTAGCCTATGTTGTGAAAGTTGGAAACATATTGAAAAACAATCATGTGTTTTATGTCTTGAACCAATGTGACATTGTGATGATGGCATGCCATTTTTTCTTGAGTTTGGAAGCAAAACAATGCCATATGAATTCATTTCTCTTTTATAAATACATTCAATATAAGTGTGGAGTTTGAAAAAGTCTTGCACTTTTGAATTTTACCATTGTCCACTCATATATGGTAAAAAAAATGGTTGGGTGATTAAATAAGTGGTTCCCTTTGAATTTTGGAGGGGTTGCATGCTTTATGTTGGAAAGTCTTATGAGTGATTCTGTGTTGAAAAGGCCTTTCAAGTTGTTTTGTGTTGGAAAGTACTTATTTGATTTATGTTTTATATGAATATACATATGGGTTTAGTGCAATAGTGTTCTGAGAATTGTTGGAAAACTTCATAAGTTTTTGGAGATAAGTGACTTCATCTATTTTGTTTCATTCATTCTTCCATAAGCATTTAGGTTGGAATCAAGCATTATATGAGCATTTATATTTAAAGCATGCAAATTGGTATGAATAATCTCATGTGATAGTTGAAGAAAGGAAAGTTGAAGTTTGAAAGAGGAATGTGAATTTTGGAGAAGGTTGTGTACTTGATTATGCCCCTATTCTAAAGAGTCTAAATGCTTGCCTATGTTCTAGTAGTGTAAATGGTAGATTTGACAAGTTTTCTTATATATCTCATATGCTGTCTTTTTTGTGATATTTAACGCAAGGATTTATGGTTTTATTGGCGGGCTTTCATTTCAATTTTTTGTGCTAAGTGTTGAAGGACTTCTTGGATTGTTAGGTTGGGATTTATATGAAGTTATGATTCATCTTTCTCATTTGGCCCCATGTGATGATTGAAGAAATAAAAAAATTGGAGCCATGTTTTGTGTCTTAGTGGCATTGTTAAATTTCAATATTAGGTGGGTGACTTGGTTTGAAAGTGTAGTTTCTTTCATTCACAAATGGTTATGGTTTTATTGTTATAGCTTTTGGTGGGAATATGAAAGTTGATTTGGCACATGACTAATAGCTCTACTTGCGAGTTTCAAATACATCTTTCATGTGCTTCATCAATTATGGGTTGATTAGGTGAAAATTTAAGATCTTTTGCAAGATTCTTTCCTATATAGTTATAATGCATTATTGTGAAAGTAAGTATAAGGTAATTTGTAGTGTTTTACATGATTGTTTGAGAGGGAAGTTGCATTATCTTCTTGCATGAATAGAAGAGTAGTTATTTGAAGTGCGTCTTTTGAGTTTTGGTAAAGTGAGTTGTGGTTGGAAAGTGGAACCGTGGAAAGCATACAATACATCTCTTCCTCTCTCTACCCCTCTTTCTCTTTCTACTACTTCTTTTATTACTTGTGTTTTTAAATGAAATGTGGTGAAGTACTTACAAAGTGGAAAGATTCAAATGACAAGTGACTCAACTGGTATACAAGCTCAAAAAAAAAGGTACGTTAGTATTTTAGTTGCATTTGTTTATTATTATTTTGCATAATTAATGTTAACTTGCTCTAATACAACCCTTATTTTCTTCTTCTATGTTTTGCAAGGCACCATTTGGGAAAGAAAAGGAGAAGGGATCATTTGGAGTTGCTATGACGAAGGAGCCTAAATAAACAAATCAGTTGCCCCCATTCATTTCAATGGGGGTGCTACAGACATAACCACTAGGTCATAGCCCCTGGTGTGTTGTAAGTCTTCTTAAAACTTAGAAAGCCTTTAGGAGCCCTCATGGTTGTACGGTTCTCAACCTTAGGACCCTGTAAAAACTTCAAGTATTAGATTATTTTCTTGTCTAATTTTATTTATAGATCCTCAAACCCATTGATACACGTACGAATGTCTATAGGGTTATAATAAACTTTCTTTCGTCACTTATAACACTAGTGACACCTAAGGACAAAAATTAAGGACTTAGTCTTAAATAACATAGACTTAGGATGCATGCTCCTTTTAGAATAGAGATATCAAAATATAAAAACTTAGTGACACATTTTATTAGGATTAGTGTGTCTTAATCTATTAATAACTAAACAATAAAATTGATCATAATCCAACTCAAAATATATTAAAACACTTAACTTTTAATCAAACCATAATTAATATGTAAAACCACTCACTACAGGAAAAACGCTGAAAACCGGCGATTTTTTCCGGCGGTTAGTCTAGATTTACCGGCGGTTTTTAATGTTACCGGCGGTCTAACGGCGGTTTGTAAACCGTCGGAAAAAATGGCGTAGGAAACCATTTCCGACCGCGTGTTACCGGCGGTTTATTTTTGCGGCGGTTTTCCGGCGGCTAGTACCGCCGGTAACCACCGGAATTTTAACCGTCGGTTTGTCGGCGGTTAGGCCGCCGGTAAGCCGCCGGTCACGTTACCGGCGGTTTAAAACTGGCGTCGTCTGGTTCGTAGACCGCCGGACGGCGCCGTTAGACCGCCGGTAATTTACCGGCGGTGGACGGCGGTTATAGCCGTGTACCGACGGTTTAAACCATCGGGTGTCCATCGTAGAACCACCGGCGGCCGTCGGTAACCGCCGGTAATTACCGGCGGTTTAATATTATAACCGACGGTTTATCTTGTCCGTCTGGTATCGTCGTTTCCGGCGGCCAAACCGCCGGTTAGCTGCCGGAAACCTGTAGCACCTGAAAAAAAAATTGACAGCATCCCCTCTATTTGAGGGAGGTTCACCCTAAAGTCTAAACCTGCAGAAAAAGCAATATATGTTGGGCAATACGCCGCTATATTCATCACAACCAGAAAATACAAACAACAACAACAACAACATCAAGCCTTTATCCCACTACGTGGGGTCGGCTACATGAATCCTTTTTCTCCATTGTGTCCTATTAAAAGCCAAATTCTCGTTTAAATCTAATAAAGAAAGGTCATTCCTAATATTTTCTAACCAAGTCTTTTTAGGTCTACCCCTACCTTTCTTAACACAAGTCAAATCTAATACCTCTACTCTCCTAACTGGGTCGTCGGAAGGCCGCCTTTTTATGTGACCAAACCATCTAAGGCGACTCTGTCTAATCTTATCTTCTACTGGAGCTACTCCAACCTTTTCACGTATATGCTCATTTCGTATCCTATCTCTAAGGGTAAAGCCACTCATCCATCTAAGCATCCTCATCTCTGCCACACTTAACTTAGTATTATGCTTCTCTTTTAATGGCCAACATTCGGCACCATAAAACATTGCAGGCCTCACTACCATCATTTATAGAATTTTCCCTTAAGTTTGAGGGGTACATTTCTATCACATAACAAGCCCGATGCATTCCGCCACTTCAACCATCCAACTTGAATTCTGCTGATAATATCCCCATCTATTTCACCATCACTCTGAACAATAGATCCAAGATACCTAAAACGTGTACTCTTATTAATGACTTGATCGCCCAAAGTCACAATCCCCTCACTAGGACTATTACTGCTAAAATTACACTCCATATATTCCGTTTTAGATCTACTCAAGCGAAAACCTTTAGACTCTAAGGTTGACCTCCATAATTCAAGTTTACCTTCAATTCCCTCTCTAGTCTTATCAACAAGAAGAATATCATCAGCAAAAAGCATACACCAAGGTACATCATTTTGCAAATGTCTAGTGAGAACATCCATGACTAAAGCAAATAGATATGGGCTTAAGGCTGATCCTTGATGTAACCCAACCGAAATAGGGAAATACTTGGTCAAACCACCTTGTGTTTGAACACAAGTAATAGCTCCTGCATACATATCTTTAATGATTTGAATATAAGCATTATTGACTCCTTTCTTATCAAGAACTCTCCATAGCACTTCTCTTGGAACTTTATCATATGCTTTTTCTAAATCAATAAATATCATATGTAGATCCTCCTTATTTCCTCTATATTTTTCCATCAAACCTCTGAATAAATGTATGGCTTCCATAGTCGACCTACCCGGCATAAATCCAAATTGATTTTGAGAAACATTAGTATCACGCCGCAACCTATGCTCTATAACTCGCTCCCATAATTTTAAAGTATGACACATTAACTTAATACCTCTATAATTCGTGCAATCCTGTGCATCGCCTTTATTCTTAAAAATAGGAATTAATACACTCATTCTCCACTCATCTGGCATCTTTTTAGTCTTCAAAATAGTATTAAAAAGTTTAGTAAGCCAAGAAATCCCTTCATCTCCTAAGCATTTCCACACCTCTATTGGAATATCATCAGGTCCAACAGCTTTTCCACCCTTCATTCTATTTAAAGCCTCTCTAACTTCAGTTTTACTAATACGCCGATAAAAACAGAAATCTTTACTTTCATTTAGGGTGCTAAGGTCACTATAGTCAATCTTATTTTCACACTCTTCATTAAAAAGTTTAGCAAAATATCTCATCCACCTTTGTTAAATATCATCTTCTAAGAAAAGTATTTTTTGATCTTCATCCTTAATACACTTCACTTGAACTAAATCCTTACTACTCCTATCTCTTTGTTTGGCTAACTTATACATATATCTTTCTCCCTCCTTAGTATTTAATCTATTATATAAATCGCTAAAAGCTAATGTCTTTGCATCGCATATTGCTTTCTTAGAATCCTTACGAGCCACTTTATATAATTCCCAATTATCAGAATTTTTAAAATTAAACCAATTTTTATAACAAATCTTCTTATTTTTAATCTTTCTTGCACAATTGAATTCCACCACCAACTATTTTTACTATTAGGAGCTTTTCCCTTAGATACTCCAAGCACATCTTTTGCAATATTCTTAATATCACTAGCCACTTTTTCCCACATAACATTAGCATCCTCATGTACAGACAAAATCTTAAGATCTAAAATCTTACTCACAAAAATATTTTGGTTAATATTCTTTAAATGCCCCCATCTAATCCTCGAAAAACGTTTTACTTTATTTTTTATTTTATGCCCCTTTATCTTAAAGTCCAAAACTAATAATCGATGTTGGGTACATAAACTTTCACTCGGAATAACTTTACAATCTTTGCAATCTAAACGGTTTAATTTTCTAATAAGAAAATAGTCAATCTGGGTTGTACTACATCCATTTTTATAAGTGATGAGATGCTTATTCCTTTTCTTAAATAAGGTATTAGCAATTGAAAAATCATGAGCTAAACAAAAATCTAATATGGTCTTGCCACCTTCATTCGTCGTTCCAAATCCATGGCCACCATGAATGTTTTTAAAATCAACTACCTCTTTACCAACATGTCCATTTAAATCTCCTCCAATAAAAACTCTTTCTTCAAGAGGTATATTTTGTATTAATTCTTCTAAGTCATTCCAAAATTTTAATTTAGAACTTATATCCAAACCTACTTGAGGAGCATAAGCACTTATAATATTAACAATCTTATCCTCAACAACAATCTTTAAAGCTATAATTCTATCACCAATCCTATTAATTTTTATAACATTATCCTTTAAACTCTTATCTATAATGACACCTACACCATTTCTAGTACGACTCCTACCCGAATACCAAAGTTTAAATCCTAAACTATCGATTTCCTTGGCCTTCTCTCCAACCCACTTAGTTTCCTGAATGCATAAAATATTTAATTTCCTATGAATCATAATATCTATTAACTCCATTAATTTACCTGTAAGGGAACCTATATTCCAAGTTCCTATCCTAATTTTAGTATCATGGACTAGCTTCTTTGCCCACATCCGTCCTTGATGCGGGAACCCTTGCCTATTTAACACCGCACCCGGGCGCCGGTGCAGCGGCCCTTGCACACTTGTCACTGTATTCAGGCCATACAGCGCGTCGCTTCCAGGGGACGCCCTAGCATTAACACAATTTCTTAAAGGATTCATGTCATTTTTGTTCGACAAGTTTTACGCTGGCTGTCGACTACCTAACGCAACCCTCTACTTTTCTCATCCAGGACTTGGGACCTGGCAACGGCAGTGTTACAACCAGAAAATACAAACAAAATAAAAAATTAATCATAACATTACAATCACAAATTCACAAGATAGTTCATGATAATGTTACAATCACAAGTTCAGAAGTTCACAAGTTTTAATTAATACATTCATCAAACATAATAAACATCTAATCATCATCGGTATCCTCACTGTCTGCAGATGGCTGCTCCTGTTGGTCCTTCTTCCTTTGTTTTCCAGCTCTGTAGGATTGCAACTCTGCTTGCATTTCATTCTGAGCCTTCCTCATTTCTTCAATCTCTCTAGCTTGAACCCTTTTCATCTCTTCAATCTCTCTAGTAAGTGCTGCAACCCTCTCACTTACAGATTCTTCAGCTCCACTTGGATCATGAAATGTAGAGGTGTATGAACTGCCCTCAATAGCAAAAGCATGTGAACTCATGCCATATACCCTCCCCCTCTGTCTTCCACCAACAACTTCTGACCATGTCTGATACTCAGAAATATGGGCCGATCCAGAAGATGATCCCTCGCCAGTGGACTGCCGACTTTCTCTAGCTCGTAAGAAATCATCCTGCGAGTTACAAATAATTTTATTAAAATAAATTTTTATTCTAAAAATCCAAAAAATTTTACTCATATGAGCCTTCTTAGACTTCTCATCAACCCACTGCTGGTCAGCTTGATGTTGATGAGTTCTTGTATGCAGCTCCAATGGTGTTGGATCCCGACCCAGGTGCTCTTTCTGAAAATTTGATGCTTAGTTATACTAACATAAATATATGTAATAAACCAATTCAAAACACTTACCAGTCGCCGTCTATGTTCTGTATGAGGTACAGATCCACCAGTATGAAGAGAGCTTCCTAAACCGCCGCAGTCAGAGGCTCTGTTCTATTTATTCTGCTCTCTCATTTTTATAAACTCCGGGGTAGCCCAAGCACTACTCAAATCTGCCCAAACGCCCTCTCCAATCCAATTAGGCCTCTGCCCTGACTTTCTAATGTCCGTGAACATGTCTCTGAGACGGGTCGCTCCTCTCCTCTCAAAATTTGATCTGATCCTCGTGCTGTACTCAGACAACCACCTAAATTCTTTCTGTAAAAATTTAGACAATATCAAAAAGATTAGTACAAATTAAATCATATATTTGAAATCATACAAAAAAAATATATACCTGAAATTCTCCAAACCACATATCTCTAACTGGCTTTGGGATCTTCTTCCAGGATAAGTAAGGAGCATCATACTTATTTTTTATTATATCCCGGATCATATGTATAGGTAGCCTTGAAGGATTGAAGCTGCAAATGACTTTGTTTATCAATAACATGTAATATATCAAAATAAAAATAACTTAATAACTTAAATTGAACTTACTTATTGCCGTCAGGCTCGATGTATTGACGCTTATCTGTTGCTGCTGCAGGATCGCTAGCGCCAACCTCTGGTGGTCGTGATGGTCCACCCTGTTCATGCTGCACCGGATAGGGGTAGTAATATGGGTAAGGGTAAGGAGGGTGAGGACCAGTGGATGGACCAGTAGCCTGTGATGATGGTGGGGGGGGTAATATGGATAGAATGGAGAAGCATGTGTCTGATCTGGAGAGGGGAAGCGAGGACTCGTCGAGCTGGGAGGGAAGTGGCCAGGGAAGTATGGAGGTACAACAAGAGGTGGATCTAACTATCCCTGACCCTGCTCTGGTGAAGGCTGCTGGCTCCTGGCAGGTGGTGGCGGTGGTGGTGTAGGTAGATCTAGTGGAACTGAAGGCCCCTCACCTACCTCAGTCTGTGTGGGTCTGCTAGTCGTAATCTTCTTCCGGCGGAACTTTGAGGTAAATGATTTACGAGGAGGATCGTCGCCTGAAGCCATCTACAATATTAAAAAATAATAATTACTAAACCATTGAAAATTAGTTAATAAAGCAGTTAATAAAGCAGTTAATAAAACAGTTAATGAAGCAGTTAATGAAGCAGTTAATGAAGCAGGTAATGAATTACGAGAAGCAGTTAATGAAGCAGTTAATAAAAGACAATGTGGCAAAATACAATATCATTTCTAAGCAGTAAAAATATTACAAAATATTTAAATTCTACAATTCTAAATTACAAAAACTAATCAGAATCATCAAAACTATTTTCATCACTCTCAAGGGTATCTTCACTTTCATCCTCGTTCTCTTCTTCGTCTGAACTAGTTGAACTATTGACATCTTCTAACTCCATTTCAATAGTAGAGGTTGTAGTTGTCATCTCCTCAATTTCAACAGGCATATAACTTGACATCTCATCCTCTTGATGTGCAGTTGCTACAATATATTGTTGATCAATTATTCCCCGTGCTTTTATTTTTATGACAGCTAGCCAATCTTGTTTGTCTCTGCGACCACTGGGATATTTGCTGAAATAAACTTGAATAGCTTGACTTGCTAACACAAATGGATCAAACTTTCCGTATCTTCTACTATGTTTAACATCTACTAAACCATACACAGGATGAACCCTTGTGCCTCTATTTTGTACTGGATCATACCACTGACGGTTAAATAAGCATACAAAGTTCTCATCTTCGCCTGGGTATTCCAAGTCAAGGACCTCATTCAAAATACCATAATAATCACACTCATCTTCTTCATGAGTGTTTCCTCTAACACATACTCCACAATTTTCAGTTTTTCTTCCTTCACTCCACGATTTGGTATGAAATCTGAACCCATTCACTATATATATATTGGCCAAGTTTTTACTTTTCGCATTGGACCCCATGCTAATGCTTGCAAACCTTTATCGAAACATTTGTTATCAGGATTTTGTACCTAAAAATATTTTCAAATTTTAGTATTTTTGATAATAAATAAGATTTAAATTTATAAAAAAAAATGTACTCACATATGATCTGAACCAAGTTGGAAATTCATTTGCAACAGCTTGCTCAATTTCCCTTGAATCTGTCAAAGGCAAATTGCTTACGAAATACCTGGTGACAAATAATACATAAATATTTTAAATAAACATTACTAATTTATTATTAACATTATGTTAGAACTTACTCTAAGATTGGCTCAACTTCTTCATAGTTCAGTAGTACATATAAATTCGCTGTATTTATTTCTAAATCGTTGAGATATCTTTCAACATATTTGCCACTAGGCTTTCCTTGCCTTCTAAATACTGTTAGTGTAGCATGTGATTGTTCTTCTACATCGAAGTCCATGTTACGACCCATTTTTGTTCTTGTACTCCTTACATGTGGCTCGAAATAGTAGGAGCAAAAGTGAGTTGTTTCTTGAGATAAATATGCTTCACATATCGATCCTTCTGGTCGTGCTTTATTCTTAACATATTTCTTCAACTTGTTCAGATATCTATTAATCAAATAAAAATATGTTATCTTAACTGATTCAAAAATATTGAGTAATTAATAAAAATCTTAACACATTTACCTTTCGAAAGGATACATCCAACGATATTGTACAGGTCCACCAACTTTAGCTTCGTAAGGTAGATGGACTGGAAGATGTTCCATAGATTCAAAAAAACCCGGGGGAAATATCTTCTCTAACTTGCATAGGATGATTGGTATGTTATCCTCGTACCTCCATAAAGCATTTTCACTTAGTTTAGATGAACATAAATCTTTGAAGAAAATGCTAAGCTCAATCAACGGATTTGATATGTAATCGGGTAACATACTGACTATGATCGGAAGAAGAACCTCCATAATTATGTGACAATCATGACTTTTGAGTCCAAATAATCTTGCAGATTTCAAGTCAACACATCGGCTTATATTTGATCCATAACCATCCGGCATTTTTAAACCTTTAAACCACTGACATATCATTCTTTTTTGCTCTAACGTGAAAGAGTAAGGAGCTTTGGGCTTCATTAGTTTATCGTCAGTTGTTGTTACTAACTCCAAATTTTTTCGCCGACAAAACTCTTTAATGTTCATCCTTGCTTTGACATTATCTTTACTCTTGCCTTTAACATCCATAATTTTATTAAAAATATTATCCAGAAAGTTCTTCTCAATGTGCATAACATCCAAGTTATGTCTTATCAAATTAGTTCTCCAATAAGGTAATGTCCAGAAAATACTTTTTTTAATCCAATTATGTTGAACACCATAACCCAGAAATTTAGATTCTGATAGCATTGGATAATCAATAATTGTTGGAATGTTGGAAAGTCTCTGTAGTATCTCATCACCACTTAATCTGGGTGGAGGAGGTGATCGCTCAATTCTGTTTTTAACAAATGCTTCTTTATTTCTTCGGAACTGATGATTAGCATTTAGAAACATACGATGACAATCAAACCAAGTATTTTTCCCTCCATATTTTAATGTGAAAGCTTTACTGTTCTCCATGCAGTAAAGACATGCTAATTTCCCTGCTGTGCTCCAACTAGACAACATACCATAAGCTGAAAAATCACTGATAGTCCACAGCAAAGCAGCTCGAAGGAGAAAATTTTGTTTTATTGATATGTCATATGTGAGCACTCTTTCTTCCCATAATAATTTGAGATCATCAATTAATGGTTGCAAATAGATATCAATCTTTGCCTTCGGATTATGTGGTCCAGGTATAATCAGAGTTAAGAACATGAACGGAGTAGTCATACACATCTCTGGTGGCAGGTTGTATGGTGTTAATATAACTGGCCAACAAGAATACGGTGTAGCTGTTTGACTATAAGGAGTAAAACCATCAGTACATAATCCCAATCTTATGTTGCGAGGTTCAGCAGCAAATGAAGGATGCACTCGATCAAAATGTTTCCACGCTTCAGCATCTGATGGATGAGAAAGAACATCACTTTTTGCTATTTTCTCCTTATGCCATCTCATATGGCCTGCTGAACTCATTGATGCATAGAGCCGCTGAAGTCTTGGAATGATTGGTAAATAAAGCAAATGGGAATATGGCACATCTTTCTTTGGACGACGTTGTTTTACCGAGTTTTGCTTAAAACGAGGAGCATTGTAGCTGCGACAAATAACTTTTGCTGCATCATCCTTATAGTATAACATACATCCATTGATACAACAATCAATCTTTGTAGCAGTGAGACCCAGCTTGGATGCTAATTTCTTTGTTCGGTACAAGTCTGAGGGAATTAAATTGTCAGCCGGATTAGTTTTCTTCATAAGACCAATAACGTTATTAAAACACTCACGGTGAATGTCATGCCCCAAGATCTAACTTAGAAAGAATGTCAATCAATTATTCAAACAATTTACCAGAGTTATCTAAAATCTTCAATTAACCAGTCTATCAAACATCTATAAAATTTAAAACATCAATATATAAGTCGATTCATATCTCAAAAGTCATGTACAATACTCAGGAACTACACTACAATCACCAGTTCTGAAATCTATCCTGAGTACAAAAGAATCACTATCAATTAAAAGACAAAAACCTGAAGATCTGGATCAATTCTTATCTTATGCTCCCTTGCCCTGACCTGAAAATCAACCACATATAATGAGCTTTACAAAGCCCAGCAGGTCACCTAATACCTATAACTGAAATCAAAGCACGGCTATGCTATCAATATGCATGTCAGTCAATCATAGTCAATCAAATCTATATCAGTCAATGGTCAATGAATCTATGCAATACAGAAATCCAATAGTCAATAAAACCAGTCAATGCAACGGTAGACGAATCAATAAATCAACTCAATAAATCCATGTCAATCTCGAAAAAATCCGTACACAATAGGAAATCAATCAATCCGTCAAATCAATTGCTATTAAATCAAATCAATGCGGTCTAATCAAATATCTATTCAATAAAATCAAACGAGGGAAGCAGTACGATAAATCTCAATTTATTCTAACAGTGAATCCATGCAGCAATCAATACGGTGCAGAAATAGTAACAACAGTGAATCTATATGCAAATAATAAATCCATAGGCAGTAGTAACAATGAATCTATAAGTAGAAATCAATGAATCTATAGGCGACAGTGTCAATGATTCTATACTATTCATGTCCATGCTATCAATGCAATATCTATATCCATCCATTTCTATATCAATGCTCAATGTCGATGCACAGCAATCAATCAGTGAAGTCAATGAAATCGTACGATCTAATAAATCCAATCAAAGTCGATAAAGCAGGAATCTATAAAATAATGAATCCATAAATCAATACAGTAAACATGCAATTCCATACAATGGTCTTACTCGACAAGCACAAACACTAGTCATGATCAATAGTGCTGTTGTAGAATCCATATTGCTGTTGTAGATATCAATACGTTGGTTTCAATCAATAAGAGTCGTCACTCTTTTGCCCGTCGGCATATAAAACTCCTTATGACTCCCAATCGTTATATCAATGATCAATGGTTTAAAGGAAAGCCCGTCGGCCCACCATCCTGTACAGGTCAATATCAATCTCCAACCAACGTTCAACCAGATTCCCACTTGTCTTTCAGTAACAATCAATTCAATCAATAGTCAATGCAATAATCGATGCAATAAGCAATATTAAAGAAATCTAGAACAATCATATCAATAGTCATACGCATATCAATTCAATCTATCAATTTCGGGAAAATCAGAAATCATACGAAAATCGGGCAGCGTAACGGCAGTCTGTCAAATTTACACAAAAATCCTGCAAAAAGGCACAATTTCCAAATTCTTCCAAATTACAGTAGAATATCTATAACATCAATACAAGACTATTGTCCTATAGAAACCAAATCAAATCAAGTCCTGATATTTTTCTATTCGATTAAAATTGCGTAGAATCAATTCCGACCGGTAAAATCGTCGCAGAATAAAGTCAAATCGTGTACAATAATCATATCTATAACATACTAAAAGTTGTGCGGTGAAAGTTGTGTCAAATCAAAATCATGTCGAAAAGTCGACTACGAAAACACAAAACAGATCACAACTCGGTCAAAACTCAATATCTTTGAAAACAGAAATAGGATTCGGAGTCCTTACCACGAGATCTTCACTTTTCCCAACAGCAGCGTCGGACGAAAAGCGCTCCGCGACCTCCAAAACCAGGTTTCTCCTCTTTTCCCTTCTCTTTCTCTCTCCTCAAATCAGATATTTTTATTTTAAAATAATTTTCTCTCTCATCAAAACGACTTGATTTCTTTAAATCATTTAACTGATCGGCCCGGCCGATCGCCAAATCGTCCCGGGACGATCAGACCAAAAATCGATCGTCCCGATCGTCCTGGACGGTTCCCAGAACTATTTTCAGGCCGATATTTTCTACAGTGCCGATCGGCCTGGACGATCTAAAATCATCCTGGATGATCCTGAGAGGAAAATCCAAATCAGAGAGGAACAGTAAGGGAACGAGGTCTCACAATCTCCCCACCTTAGAAAAATGTCGTCCCGACATTTCCCTACAGGTGCGAGACAAAAACAACGCAAAAACAAATCGATCTAAATCCAAATCAAATCAAAACTCATCGAAATCTATACATACACACAATGCAATCAATCACATATCAATATGCATGATCAAATGTCAATCAATCAATCGGTTAGTCAAATCAATCTTACCAGTAGAACTTTCTGGTCGTTGTTGATCTGCATGATGCTGTAGACTGTAAACACGTGGCACCACTGGAGGAAGTGCAGGAGGTCGTGGCGCAACTGTCTCTCTCTGATCTCTAACAGTTCTATCATCCCTATCATCCATCTGGTTTCCTGATCTCTCACTGTAAGCTCTCGAGCCAACAGTTCTCTGCTGTCCTGTACCCGTGCTAAAATCAGTCCTTCCACCCAATCCTTTCTGAGGACAATCTGCTGCTTTGTGCCCTTGCTGTCCACAATGAAAGCACTGCCCCGTCAACAGGTAGCACCGACCTGCGTGTCGTTTACCACAGTGAATGCATGCTCCAGAACTACCAGACGATACTACCGATGCAGATCGCGATACAGATCCCGATGCAGATCCTCTCGAACTATCATATCTGCTTTTCTTCTCTCTATCTCTGTCTCTACCAGAATCATCTCGTCGTACCTCATCTCTCCTCCTCCTGGTATCCTCGTACCTCGATACCGGTGTTGCCAAGTCAATCTCTATCAATCGGGCCCGCTCCACTAGCTCAGAGAACTCCTGTATCCGGAAGGGTACTAGTGGATGTCTCAGCTCTCTGTTCAATCCTTGCAAGAATCTATAGCATTTTTCTTCGGCAGTAGGAATTAAATGAGCAGCGTACCTCGCAAGTGCAGTAAACTCGGTCTCGTACTGCATCACTGACTTGCGGCCTTGCTCCAATCTCATGAAAGCTTCTTGCATCTGTCGTTGAGCTGACGGTGGTACAAACCACATCCTGAACACTGCAGTGAACTCGTCCCAGGTGATCTCAGCATTGGTCTTCCCCTGGAATTTCTCTCTTTGCTGTCCAATCCACCATCTCTCCGCTTCACCCTCAAACAGGAATACAGCCAATGGTACTTTTCGATTCCCCGGACACTGCATGCTGTCAAAAATCTTTTCCACCCTCAGGATCCAATCCTCAGCAGCCTGGGGTCCCACAGCTCCTTTGAACAATGGAGGCTTCAGCTTATGAAACATCTGCATGTGTCTATCCACTTCTTCATCTTTGCTACCACTCATTTTGCTCTGAGCATCCCCCATTACATGTGCAATCGCAGTAGCCAACTGCATCATACTCTCTGAAGGTACTGGGGCTGCGCTGTGTTGCTCATTTGGTACACTGGATTCTGCTGGATGATCCATATCTTTTCACCTGCACAATTCAGAACAAATGATACACACATGCAACGATGTATGCCAATGATGCTCTTAAAGCTACCCAATCTACCCAATTCTCAATCCAATCCTACAACTCTGGTAACAATCCATTCTTCCAATAACACTGCTCTGATACCAATTGTCATGCCCCAAGATCTAACTTGGAAAGAATGTCAATCAATTACTCAAACAATTTACCAGAGTTATCTAAAACCTTCAATTAACCAGTCTATCAAACATCTATAAAATTTAAAACATCAATATATAAGTCGATTCATATCTCAAAAGTCATATACAATACTCAGGAACTACACTACAATCACCAGTTCTGAAATCTATCCTGAGTACAAAAGAATCACTATCAATCAAAAGACAAAAACCTGAAGATCTGGATCAATTCCTATCTTCTGCTCCCTTGCCCTGACCTGAAAATCAACCACATATAATGAGCTTTACAAAGCCCAGCAGGTCACCTAATACCTATAACTGAAATCAAAGCACGGCTATGCTATCAATATGCATGTCAGTCAATCACAGTTAATCAAATCTATATCAGTCAAAGGTCAATGAATCTATGCAATACAGAAATCCAATAGTCAATAAAACCAGTCAATGCAACGGTAGACAAATCAATAAATCAACTCAATAAATCCATGTCAATCTCGAAGAAATCCGTACACAATAGGAAATCAATCAATCCATCAAATCAATCACTATTAAATCAAATCAATGCGGTCTAATCAAATATCTATTCAATGAAATCAAACGAGGGAAGCAGTACGATAAATCTCAATTTATTCTAACAGTGAATCCATGCAGCAATCAATACGGTGCAGAAACAGTAACAACAGTGAATCTATATGTAAACAATAAATCCATAGGCAGTAGTAACAATGAATCTATAGGCGACAGTGTCAATGATTCTATACTATTCATGTCCATGCTATCAATGCAATATCTATATCCATCCATTTCTATATCAATGCTCAATGTCGATGCACAGCAATCAATCAGTGAAGTCAATGAAATCGTACGATCTAATAAATCCAATCAAAGTCGATAAAGCAGAAATCTATAAAACAATGAATCCATAAATCAATACAGTAAACATGCAATTCCATACAATGGTCTTACTCGACAAGCACAAATACTAGTCATGATCAATAGTGCTGTTGTAGAATCCATATTGCTGTTGTAGATATCAATACGTTGGTTTCAATCAATAAGAGTCGTCACTCTTTTGCCCGTCGGCATATAAAACTCCTTATGACTCCCAATCGTTATATCAATGATCAATGGTTTAAAGGAAAGCCCGTCGGCCCACCATCCTGTACAAGTCAATATCAATCTCCAACCAACGTTCAACCAGGTTCCCACTTGTCTTTCAGTAACAATCAATTCAATCAATAGTCAATGCAATAATCGATGCAATAAGCAATATTAAAGAAATCTAGAACAATCATATCAATAGTCATACGCATATCAATTCAATCTATCAATTTCGGGAAAATCAGAAATCATACGAAAATCGGGCAGCGTAACGGCAGTCTGTCAAATTTACACAAAAATCCTGCAAAAAGGCACAATTTCCAAATTCTTCCAAATTACAGTAGAATATCTATAACATCAATACAAGACTATTGTCCTATAGAAACCAAATCAAATCAAGTCCTGATATTTTTCTATTCGATTAAAATCGCGTAGAATCAATTCCGACCGGTAAAATCGTCGCAGAATAAAGTCAAATCATGTACAATAATCATATCTATAACATACTAAAAGTTGTGCGGTGAAAGTTGTGTCAAATCAAAATCATGTCGAAAAGTCGACTACGAAAACACAAAACAGATCACAACTCGGTCAAAACTCAATATCTTTGAAAACAGAAATAGGATTCAGAGTCCTTACCATAAGATCTTCACTTTTCCCAACAGCAGCGTCGGACGAAAAGCGCTCCGCGGCCTCCAAAACTAGGTTTCTCCTCTTTTCCCTTCTCTTTCTCTCTCCTCAAATCAGATATTTTTATTTTAAAATGCATTTCTCTCTCATCAAAACGACTTGATTTCTTTAAATCATTTAACTGATCGGCCCGGCCGATCGCCAAATCGTCCCGGGACGATCAGACCAAAAATCGATCGTCCCGATCGTCCTGGACGGTTCCCAGAACTATTTTCAGGCCGATATTTTCTACAGTGCCGATCGGCCTGGACGATCTAAAATCTTCCTGGACGATCCTGAGAGAAAAATCCAAATCAGAGAGGAACAGTAAGGGAACGAGGTCTCACAGTCAATATTATACTCAGTTTTAATACTTAGCATCCTCACTGCAATGGATAATTCCGAATGCGTACTGCAACCTTCCAAAATTGGCTTTTGAGCTGAATGTAATAACTCAAAGAATTTTTGTGTCTCTGCATTTGGTGGCTCTTTCACTTTAAACCTTAAATTATGACCTGTTACATCAAAAATAAGGTCTTCATAGGGTCTACTCATTTGATCTTCATCAAATGTTTCATAAGCTGTAGATGAACCGGCATGAGCATCTCTATGTGGCTCGTACTCTCCATGTGATGTCCAAATCCAATAGTTTGGAAGAAATCCCCTACGATATAAATCAAGCTTCACATCATCGGGCTTTAGGAATGCTAGATTTTTATGCTTCGAACACGGACATCTAAACATTTTATCAAACTGAAAAGAAGGCAGTTGAGATGCAACTTGAATGAAAGTTTCAACTCCATCTATAAATTCAACTGTCAATCCTTTTCGACCCGGCAACAATCTGTTATACATCCAATATCTCTCTTCTTGGATAGTCATTTGCACGTTGAAGTAAACGTACCCTACATGTTGGAGGCATAAACAATCTGTTATACATCCAAATAGATTTTTATGCTTTGAAGGACTTAATCATGCTCTAAAAGAACAAAAGCTTATCCATATGTTACATTTAAATAAAATAAACGCATAGATTTGATTTGGGGCCTAAAGGGGCAAGGTGGTCAACCCTGGTTGACTTGGTCAACCGGGTTGACCCAGGGTACAAGTCTAGGCCCAACAGACTTGACTCGACTCTCTGAACCCATTGGAGAGGGTCTTGGGGTTCGACTTGGTCAATTTGACCAAGTCAACTCTTATTAATGTCTTTATCACCCAATGCCATAATCCCCTCACAAGGTCTATTTCAACTAAAAGTACACATCATATATTCAGTTATAGATCTATTGAAGCGAAAACCTTATAAACTTTATAGTTAACCTCCATAATTCATGTTTTCCTTCAACTCCCTTTCTAGTCTTATCAACATGAAGAATATCATCAGTAAAAAGCATACACCAAGGTACATCCTCTCACAAATGTCTAGTGAGAACATCTATGAGTAAAGCAAAAAAGATATGGACTTCTTGCTGATCCTTGATATAATCCAACCGAAATAGGAAAATACTTGATCAAACCACCATGTATTTGAACACAAGTAATAGCTCCTACATACATATCAATAATGATTTAAATATAAGCATTATTAACTCCTTTCTTCTTAAGAGCCCTCCATAGCACTTCTCTTGGAATATTAACATATGTTTTCTCTAAATAGATAAATATCATATATAGATCCTCCTTATTCTCATTATATTTCTCCATCAAACCTCTCAAAAAATGTATGACTTCTATTATAAACCTACCAAGCATTAATCCAAATTGATTTTGAGAAACATTAGTATCACACCTAAACCTATGCTCCATAACTCTCTCCCACATTTTTAAAGTATGAAACATTAACTAAAAAGATAATATAACATGGAGTAGCACCAAATAATCAAAGAAAAACCATAAAAATAACCTTAAAATAGAAATCGGATTGTTTGGGGTCGGAATCGGTCGGCGGTCGGGCGTCGGAGTAGACTCATCGGCGGCGGTCGGACTGGGGTCGGCGGTCGGAGTTCCTTCGTCGGGGGCTGATCGGACGAGCGGAGGAGACGGTACAGCGAGCGACGGAGAGAGATAAGGAAATAGTGAAAATGAAATGAGCGGAGCGAGGCGGCTCGTATTAGGGCTTTTACCGGTGGTTTTCCGGCGGTCTGGACCGCCGGAAAAAAATCACTTATCAACGGCGGTATAGACCGTCGGTAAACCGCCGGTTCATATTGATGTCCGGCGGTTTACCGGCGGTTTATAGACCGTCGGTATTACCGGCGGTGTATCGTAGCTAAGCCGCCGGTTTGGCCGTCGTTAGAGTCCGATGGCTAGACCACCGGCGACGCCGCCGGTAATACCGACGGTCCATAAACAGCCGGTATTTGACATTTTTCTTGTAGTGACTAAAAATGCAAATTTAAACATAAACTTGAATTAAACTAGCCAACCCATTAATCAATCTCTAACAAACCTAAAATTTAAAAGATTTGGACTAAATTAGGAGAGAAAATATAAACTAAAACTTGCTAAAATAAAATATTTTTAAAACCCAAACTTTAATTAAACCCTCTTATAATTAACTCTACACCTAATTTAAAACACCTTCAATGTTAAATCAAGTGAATTAAAACCTAACCAACAAAGTAAACCACATAAAAATTTTATTTAGAGATTTAATTATAACTCAAAACCTATTAACTCACCTAAAATTTAATCAAACTCCTAATCAATCTTTTAAAAATCAATCAACAAACCCCTTAATTAATAATAAATTATTTAATTCACTTTTTTTTTTTAATTTACAACCTACTAAACTAATTCAATAAAATTAGTTACTACTAAGTTATCCAGGCTTATAAGGCTATTAAGTTAGCCCCAATGAGGATAAAATAAATCTCACAGTCTTTGTGAGCAACAAATGTAATAATCAACTAAACATTAAAATAAAAATTCTTAAAATATATCTTAAAATAAAAATTTATCTTTAACATTTAACAAGTTAAATTACGAATAACTTTAACTAAATCATCCTATATAAGACATGTCCAAAACCATACATCTTATTACACACACATAGACTTATTTGTTAAGACATGACTTCTAGCTCCAGATTTGGCTGGTATTTTCTTTCTTGCTGTCTCTGTGATGTGGCGCTTCACATGTAAAATGTGAGCTATTTATTTTGTTGTTTATTTTAGCTTTATGTGATATTTTTTATGATAATTACTAGTTTCTTTTTGTACTATATTGTGAGCGATATAATACTCATAGATTAAGAGCGATTTTGATACTTACGATGTTTTCTACAGGTGGTCATGCTCACACAGTACTAAAGGGGGCTAAAAATAAATTAAAAAAAAATAATTTCTATAGGTGATTTAGCTACTTGGTCTCCAAATAAATAAGAGCATGCCCAAGTAAGATTGGTTTGAGCATTTTATTTTCATATATATAACTGTTTGGGATGTTTGATTATAATTGCTTAGGATAACCCTATAGGAGAGTCTAGATTTTTCTTTTTGTAATTTTGACGTAATGTATTTAATGTCAAGAGTTATAAAAATCTATAAAATGAGGCATTTTTAAATATAAAGAGGTCCAAAGAGAAAAGAAATTCCCTTATAGGAAATTTTTTTTCATTTTGGTATCTTTTTGGAGGACACACTATGAGAAACCTGAAGGAAGGAAGATGATACATAGAAGAATCAAGAAAATGAAGATGAAGGCCAAGATAAAAATTCTTCATTTTAAGATTTGTGTCATTACCTAGGAGTAGAATCTTTATTTGTTATCCGTGGAGCCCTGCCACCATTATTTTTTTGTACTTTGTATTATATATTATGTGGCACTTATCATGAACTTTGGACACTCTTTTCTATGATTTTGATGTGATGCTTGATTACTTTACTTGTGTAGTAGAACTGACATATTTTTCATAAGTTTTTTTCTTACATGCGCATGTGCCTAAGTTATGCTAAGCTCCTTAGGAATAAAATTTTTCTACTTGTAATTAAAATTAAAATTTTAAGAATTAAATAACATAGAAACATAATGATATATAAAATAGTCAAAATCATCTGGGGCCGCATGCATATTAATGTATCATCTCTTTTTTATTTAGACACTTTCCCGCTTGCGGATAGAGTCCGGATAATATGGTCTATGAGGATGAAGTGCCGGGCCTAGGGAAGCTTAGTCTTTCTAAAAATTAATTTTATAAGTTTTTTTTAAAAATTTTATGCATCTTTTGATTTGGATACTTTAATTAGCACATTTTGCATTAGCAACTAACTAAAATTAAAATTTGATTACATTAGTTTTATGAGCATAACATCATTCATAAGTTTGAGGTCACTTAGAAACTTCTCTAGATGTCAGCTTCAAATTCCAAAAACTTATCCACCCACCTATCTTTCATATAGAATTTATAACATGGATTTTATACAACTAGGTTATTTTAACTAGCTTTCTTTTCAGGCAAGATATAAGTCCATATTGCATTAGTTAAGTCTTGGATGTTAGCATTGCATATACAATACTATATCCCTCATAGATTTAGGATCAAAGGTTAGTGGTACGAGTATAATGCTCTACGCCTTATCGGTGGTAAACTTTCTATTCTTTAAAGGCTATAAACCCCACCCATCTGTATCACATGGATGTTTCCACCTCCATCTTTCTCTCATGCATGCTTGAGGTGCAATGTCTTTTTCTCATTTCTCTTCTTCAGACTGGCTGGGTGATGATATTGAGCCATGTATATTGATTAAATCAAATTGAGCCTATCTTTCCCCTTTGATTAGGAAAGCATAAAAATTCTCATATGCGCCAAACCCATTTGAGAGAGTAATGTAATATCCTTAATTGAGAATTTTCTTAGGTCAAGGTCTAAGATGTAATTAACCATAGAGGTTTGCGCCCATGAGAAACTGATCCCCACATCAAATAAGCCTCATTCAAGCTGATGTATCGAATGTGGAAAATCTTTTGACTTTATTTATGTTATATATATTGTTACCCATCGAGGTGTATAGGCAAAAGCTACTATCATTCATGATTAATTGTATATAATCTCGTATATCTTCTATTGGCTTGCTTGTGTAGAGTGTAAAGGTCTTCAACCATTTTGCTTTATGGGATAGTGCGGTTATACCCTTTGCATTATGTTCCCTATGAGCAAAATCATTTTGGAGACCCACCGAACACAGTAGGCGAGCGATGGAGGTCGGAGGGGCCATAGTCGACAAGCTAGGGAGATCAAACGGACTGTAGTCAGAGGGCGTTGGATGTCTGAGGGATTATAATCTGTTGGTGACAGAGGTCAAATGGACCGTAGTCAGCATGCAACAGAGGTTGGAGGGACCACAATCGGGGGGCGTTGGTGGTCGATCGGAGAGATCATAATTGGTAGGCAATAGTTATTGGAGGGATTATAGTTGGTAGTTGATGGAGATTTCAGGGGCTGTAGTCGATGGCTGAAGGAGGTCACAGGGATCATAGTCGATGGATGACGATGGTAAAAGGGGTTGCACTCGATGAGCGATGGTAGTAGGTGGGACTGTAGTCGACGGATGATAGAGGTCGTGTAATAACCCATATTTTGATATAGATAAATAATTTTTTCTGGAGTCAATGTAACTCCAAATTGCAAATCATCTTCATCATAGCATTTTTATTATAATATTTTACTTACACAAATTTTTTCATAATTTTTTGGCATCCATGAAAATCCTTAAGAAATTGACATATGTGAGTACAAGTGAGAATTTTGATACCGTCAGATATCCATTTTATAAACCAATTTCACTTAAATTTTATAAATAAAATGATTTTTTTTATAAATATTTTTTTATAATTGTTAAAGTCCCAAATATATTTATATAAATTTTTTATTGAAAATTGATTAATTATATATTTATATTATTTTATTATTTTATTCCTAAATATCTATATCAAATTTATTAAATCCCTTTTCTCCTTAAGTATTCACCTAACAAATAAATGAATTAGATAAAAATGAGGAAATGTAAGTAGAGAGAGAAAGAAAACTTAGATTGGGAGGCTATTGAGTGATTTTTATCAATTAACCTTGTTGGAAGATTTACTCGTTTCACTATAAATAATCATTATCCTATTTCTAATTTTAAAGTTATTTATCTTTGGCATTTTTTTATCAAATTTTTTATTTTTGTTATTAAAAAATGATAATAATTTAGTATTGATAAAATTTTCATCGCATAATATTTTATATGTTATAGAGATCACTACAAAAAAACAATTCTTTTCCGGTGGAATTTTCAGCAGAAATAAATTCGTCACAAATTTCGACTTTTTCAATGGATTACCGAAGGAACATTTTCGATGGATTTTTAAATGGATTTCTGACAAAAAATTTTGATCGACTTTCAGGTGAATTTATTTTCGAATGAATTTTTGACAAAAAATTATTTTTTTTAAATGACTATAATAAATATTTATAATTAATTATTTTATTAAATTAAGTTGAATAATTTAATAACTTATTATCAAATAAAATTCTTTAAATTAGATATTTTTAAATTAAATTTATTAAATAATAATTAAAATTCATTATTAAGTTAATTAAAATTAAATATTATTAAATTAAATTAATTATTAAATTAAACTAAAAATCATTATTAAAACAAATTTATCAAATTAATTAAATTGATTAAATTTATATTATTTTCTAATTTAAATTGAATAAAAAAACAAAAGAAATAGGTTTGCCTTAGTGGCACAGTGATTAGGGGCTTGATGGCTAGCAGGCGATGGTTTGAATCCCGCCGTAGGTGGGCAGTTGTGCAGATCTACGGGACCATATGAGCAGGCTCGCGTGGGTCTGGTAGACGGGAGAGCTTAGCTGGCATGCGCATGGGTGCATCGTGTTGGTGCTGGGTAGGTTGGGGAGTGCGCTTTGGATGGACGAGCTTGCACAGCCGCAGCCGCGTGGGTTGTGGTTGGGTGCTCAAGTTTTTTTTTTTTTAATATTTTTTCTTTTTTATTTCTGACATAAAATAGTATGCCAAAAATTGTTCCTGTGAAATAATTCTGTCAGAAATCCGTTAGAAATATTTTCAGCGGGCTATTTTGTGCTGGGATAACTTTTCTGAAGTGTGTTTTACTAAAAAAAATTCTTTAAAAATCCACCAAAAATACTAACTTTTGATAGATTTTGTTCGTCGGTAAAACACAATTTTTCTGTAGTAGATTGAGATTATGAATGTTTTGAGTATTTATTTAAAAATTTTTGTCGGGTGATTTTGAAAATATAATAATTTTGCCTAATCAAAAATTTATTTTAACATTTAAAAATAGTTATTTAGTTCTAATAAAGCTTCAGAATGTTATTTTATGTGATATCTGGTAGTTTGATTAAATTCTAAAAAGTAAATTTTTGCTCAATATGATTTTAATTGTTTACAGTTAAGACATTTTAATATTTTCTGAATTAAGCTCAATTATGCTTTATTTACTATAATAAATTGAAAATAAATGTAGATATATGATTGGATTGAGTAATATATTGTCATTATTACTGTTATAGTTTTATGATAATAAATAATGTGTATGTAGAAGAAAATTAAACACTAGTTGACCCATTAGTTGGAGATTGATTAATCTGTATAGAATGATGGGTTGATGTGCTTTCCTTTTAATACTGTGGTTTGATATTATCCTCTACTAATTCATGAGATACACTGATTGGGAGTTATAAGCAAAAGATTATAGTGCTAACGGGCAAAAAGTGATAACTCTATTTTCTGAGCTAATGATTTACTGATATTAACACAATACTAAAAAATGTCATAATAGCCAAGATTTTTACTTATTTAGTGTGACTTTTAAAATGCATATATTTAAGGTATTTTTCTTATTATTATATGAATTTATTTTTATTGAATGTATTTATTATTATCATATTATTCTATGGCTCTTGCCACTATATTATTATTATTACTACTTTAGATACTAATACTAAGCATGTAATATATTGAGCATGTGATGTAAAATAACTAGATATCATGTATATATTTTGAAATGATTTTATTACATTGATTTGATTTTAATAATTTTTACTGACATTTTGATTTGATATTATATATAATTTTTGTACTAATTGGTATTATGGATACGCCAATTATTTTATTAATTTGACACTCGTCTGGTTTACTGCCTTACTAACTTTCATATTAGTGTTCTACTATTTATAGATTCTACTGATTAATTATATATTATATTATCATTATTCTCTTTCTAAATATACTTGATAGTAAGTTTGTTGTAATCAGAGTTCAGATGGTCTCACATTTAATTTTAAAAGTTGCCAACTTAAATATGCCTCAAGTTTGTGCTCAATCAAAACGTATTTTGGTGTGTATCATTACTTATGATCTGAATATCAATCAAGTTCAATAACTTTTATCAACCACTTTAACTCAACTAGGATCTTATTCTTTCCTGAAACATATATACAAGCAGCACAGAGCCACAGAGTGTGCAATACTTGCTCAATAGACTATATGAAAACTATTATTGAATTTAATGCCCATATAAAATAACTTTAAAACCATACTAACATTGTATGAGCAATAAGGCATGCTTGAAGTGAACTAACATGATCATTGAATTACATAATGTTACTTGATACATCATCAAAAAATTATCTTGATCGGGCACGAATCTCGATGCAAAATTGAGTTGGAAACTTCTAAAATTAATTCAGAGACCATCTCAATTCCGATTTTAGCAAACTTATAGTCAAACTGAGCGTCTCGGAAATACGACACCAAGTTCGACCCAATCCGAGCCCAAATGGGTCCAAATCATAGACCCGAAGCGCTGTTGGAAGGTTCAAACCACAATTTGAGTTACCAAATGGACTCCGATTTTGACGAGCTTATACTCAAATCGAACGGCTCGACGAGACAAAATCCAACGAGCCCAAGATCACTGAATTCCGACATCACTAAGGCCCTCAAATGACCAACGAACGGTGCACGATTGTAGGATTCAATATCGGCCATCCATTCGACCACTCCCTATTCACCCCTGATTTCACACCTATTTACGGGCCATGCCACTCCAGAAAATCTATAAATAGAGCCCTCATTCTTCACAAGGGGGGATCTAAGCAAGAAGAGAAGGAGGAAGAGAAGGAAGAAGCTCCTCCTCGACCACTGACGGGACTTCGTCGGACAACCGTCGGAGCCTCGCGGACCACCGCCGGAGCTTCGCCGAACACCGCAGGAGCCACGCCGAACCATCGCCGGAGTTTCTCCGCACCACCACCTTAAGGCCCGACGTTCAGGCCCGACATTCAGGCCCAACGTTCTGCTGAAGGCCCGACATTTTGCTCAAGTCCCGACGTTCTGCTGAAGGCCCAACGTTCTGCTCAAGGCCCGAAGTTCTGCTGAAGGCGCAACGTTCTGCTCAAGGCCCGACGTTCAGGCCTGACATTTTCACCAGAGGCCCTAACCTTCGCTAGAGACCCTCACTTTTACCAGCGACCTTCACCTTCGACAGAGGCCCTCACCTTTGCCAGAGGCCCTTGTCTTCGCCAGATCATCATCAAAGGCCGTGTGCTCCACCAGAACATCACATGAGGCCCAGACTTCCGCCGGACCACTACTTGAGGCCTTGAGCTCCACCAGGCTACCAGCTGATGCCCACAGTTCTCCCAGAATACTGCCGACTACGGTCCTTTCAACCTTCGTCGCCTACTATGATTCTTCTGACCTCCATCACCAGACAACGGTCTTTCTGACCCCATTCTCCTGCCAACTACGATCATTCCGACCAAACAAACATGTATATATAACTCCTACCATGTAATGTAATCTATATGATGTATATTTGCTACATCAATACAAGGCCTTCTTTAAAGGAAGGGCATCGTTTGTAATCAACTGCAAATACTAGTAGATTCATTCAAACTGGGCCAGGCCCCGTAGTTTTTCCCCCTTTTCAGAGGTTTTCCACGTAAAAATTCTGGTGTCTCTTATGAATGTTTCACCCCCTCTCTTATCTGCTTGTGTGTTGGATCTTCGTACAATGTTAAGACGTTAAACCATATATTTCTCTACCGCCGCGAATATTCCAGGACGCAACAATTTGACGCCGTCTGTGGGAACCTAGTTCCGGACTGGGGGGCAATTATTGCTCCAACCTCAAAAGGCTATTCGACTACTATTGATGCATTAATTTCATGGAATCAGATCCAGATCGACTGGGGGGCAACCTTGACTACAATTTTAGTCATGAAGATCCCTCCAAGGCTTCTAAAATCAAGATGATATGTCAAAAAAATCCCAGCAAATGCAATGATACTTCCAATCAATTATATACTTTATACAGTCCCTTACTGGACTTCTACTCCTTAGACAATGTCTTAATCTCGATCTTAAAAATATAGTAACTGACTAAAGATAAACCATTATTTACCCTTGATTCAGGATACACACGGCGTTCGCCCCCTCCCTATCAAGAAAAAATCGAACCTAGGGAGATCTGACTCGACCTCTTCCACATAGGTTAACGTCGTCGAGCAAAGACTCCGACATACAACATCGGAAAGGTCCTACATCCTTGGTGGATTCTCTCGACCTCTTCCACACAGGTTAACGTCGTCGAGCAAAGGCTCTGACATACAACCTCGAAAATGTCTTACATCCTTGGTGGATTCTCTCAACCTCTTCCACACAGGTTAACGTCGTCGAGCAAAGGCTCCGACATACAACCTCGGATAGGTCTCAAATCCTGGGTGGATTCTCTCGACCTCTTCCTCACAGGTTAACGTCGTTGAGCAAAGGCTCCGACATACAACCTCTAAAAGGTCTCACATCTTTGGTGTATTCTCTCGACCTCTTCCACACATGTTAACGTCATCGAGCAAAGGCTCCGACGTACAACCTCGGAAAGGTCTTACATCCTTGGAGAATTATCTCGACCTCTTCCACACATGTTAACGTCATCGAGCAAAGGCTCCGACGTACAACCTCGAAAAGGTCTTACATCCTTGGTGGATTCTCTCGACCTCTTCCACACAGGTTAACGTCGTCGAGCAAAGGCTCCGACATACAACCTCGGGTAGGTCCTACATCCTTGGTGGATTCTCTTTACCTCTTCCACACAGGTTAACGTCGTCGAGCAAAGGCTCTGACATACAACCTCGGAAAGGTCTCACATCCTTGGTGGATTCTCTCGACCTCTTCCACACAGGTTAACGTCGTCGAGCAAAGGCTCCGACATATAACCTCGGAAAGGTCTTACATCCTTGGTGGATTCTCTCGACCTCTTCCACACAGGTTAACGTCGTCGAGCATAGGCTCCGATATACAACCTCGGATAGGTCTTACATCCTTTGTGGATTCTCTCAATCTCTTCCACACGGGTTAACGTCATCGGGCAAAGGCTCTAGCGTACAACCTCGGATAGATCCTGCATCATTGGAAGATCCAATATCGGTTAACATAACTGATCAAAGGCTCTGATAAACAACCTCGGATAGATTATACATCCTTGGTTAACGTCACCAGAATGCCGTCAATGGAATTCCATCGGACTTCTACACAAAGTTAAATTTCTACCTGATGTTGAATTTCCTCCTGTCGCTAAACTTTTGCCTTGCAGGACTTTCGTCGGACTTCTTCCCATCAACGGACTTTCGTCGGTCTTCTACCCGAGGCAGCACTTCTACCATACGTCGGACTTCTCCGCGTCGTCAAACTTCTGCTCATCGATAAACTTTCGTCAGCTTCTACCCGACGTTGTACCTCTATCCGGCGTCGTACTTCTGCGTGTCGTCTGACTACTACTCGTCTTCAGTCTTCTACCCGTCGACGAACTTTCATCAGTCTTCTGCCCGAGGTAGTACTTCTACCATACGTCGGACTTCTCCCCGTCGTCGGACTTCTGCTCGTCGACAAACTTTCGTCGGTCTTCTACCCGACAGTACTTCTTCGTGACGTAAGATTTCTGCCTGCCGTCAGACTACTAACCGTCTTCGGACTTCTGCCTGTCGACTGACTTTCGTCGATCTTCTACCCAGCGTCGGACTTCTGCGTGCCGTCGGACTTCTGCCCGTCGACGGACTTTCGTCGATCTTCTTCCTGATGCTACACCTCTACCCGACTACGGACTTCTGCCTGCCATTGGACTACTACTCGTCGTCGGACTTCTACCCGTCGACAAACTTTCATCGATCTTCTGCCCGATGTCGTACTTCTACCCGAAATCGAACTTCTCCATGTCGTTGGACTTCTGTTCGTAAGCGAACTTGTGCTCGTCGTCGGACTTCTGCCCGTCGACAAACTTTCATCGGTCTTCTGCCCGATGTCGTACTTTTCCTCGACGTCAGAATTCTACTCGACGTTAAGTTTCCACCTTTGTCAGTTGGATTCCTGTCCGTTGTCAGACTCTACCCCGACGCCGGATGTATACCCGTCATTTCAACCTCTCTCCTTACAACGGTCTATCCAACCTCCATCGCTAACCGTCAAACAACGGAACTCCACATGATCTCTCGAAGTAGAGGGAGAAGAGGGAAAGAAAAATCTACGTACTTCCTTGTAGAGAGAGGGGCCTTGGAAGACCAAGGGAAAGCCTCAATTGTAAGGACAGAGGGAGAAGAGAGAGAAAGAAGAATCTCCAGACTTCGTTGCAGAAAGAGGGGCCTTGGAAGACCAAGGACCTCAATTGTAAGGACATATAAAAAGAGAGAAGATGGATAATTTTTCTAAAGGCCTAGGGGGCCTATTAATACTTTTTTGGAGAGATGGGGGGAAGTTTCTAGAGTTCTCTAGAAATTTCAAATTTTTTAAATTTTTCTGAATTTTTCACAATTTTTTCGAAATTTTTTCGGATTTTTCTAGATTTTTTAATCCATGTGGGCCCAACAAAAAAAATTTAAATACAAACCGCCTCATTAGATGCGCCTCACGCGCCCCTCCAGCCCGCGCGTCAGCTAGTTGTCGCCGGCGGCGGAGCCGCCAACGGCCGGCCGGCCTGCCGGTTTGGCCGTCAAACCTTCCCGGGCTCCGATTTTTGGCCCGGACGGTCCGATTCGGACGTTTTTGGGGTCCCCAGACACATTTTTCGACATTCCGAACTCAATTTTGACACTTTCGGAGCTCAACGGGGCCTCTATGATCAAGTTCGAGCAAGTTATTAATTTTTTGAACGTATTTTTTTGCGTTTCGGCCGTTATTAAATTTTGGAGCAAATATTTTCGGACTTCTGGAGCTTCGACGTCTGAAAATAGGGGGGCAACTGATACATCATCATAAAATTATCTTGATCGGGCACGAATCTCGATGCAAATTTGAGTTGGAAACTTCTAAAATTAATTCAGAGACCATCTCAATTCTGATTTCAGCAAACTTATAGTCAAACTGAGCGTCTCGGAAATACGACACCAAGTTCGACCCAATCCGAGCTCAAATGGGTCCAAATCATAGACCCGAAGCGTTGTTGGAAGGTTCAAACCACAATTTGAGTTACCAAACGGACTCCGATTTTGACGAGCTTATACTCGAATCGAACGTCTCGACGAGTCAAATCCAACGAGCCCAAGTTTACTAAATTCCGACATCACTAAGGCCCTCAAATAACCAACGAGCGGTGCACGATCGTAGGATTCAATATCGGCCATCCATTCGACCACTCCCTATTCACCCCTGATCTCACACCTATTTACGGGCGATGCCACTCCAGAAAATCTATAAATAGAGCCCTCATTCTTCACAAGGGGGGATCTAAGAAAGAAGCGAAGGAGGAAGAATAGGAAGAAGCTCCTCCTCGACCACTGACGGGACCTCGTCGGACCATCGCCGGAGCCTCACCGGACCACCGCCGGAGCTTCGCCGAACCGCCACAGAAGCCTCGCCGGACCATCGCCGGAGTCTCGCCGGACCACCGCCGGAGTTTCACCGCACCACCACCTTAAGGCCCGACGTTCAGGCCCGATGTTCAGGCCTGACGTTCAGGCCCGACGTTCTGCTGAAGGCCCGACATTTTGCTCAAGGCCCGACATTTTGCTCAAGTCCCGACGTTCTGCTGAAGGCCGAACGTTCTACTCAAGGCCCGACGTTCAGCCCTGACGTCTTCACCAGAGGCTCTAACCTTCGCCAGGGGCCCTCACTTTTACCAGCGGCCTTCACCTTCGACAGAGGCACTCACCTTTGCTAGAGGCCCTTGTCTTCGCCAGATCATCATCAAAGGCCGTGTGCTCCACCAGAACATCACATGAGGCCCAGACTTCTGCCGGACCACTACTTGAGGCCTTGAGCTCCACCAGGCTACCAGCTGATGCCCACAGTTCTCCCAGAATACTGCCGACTACGGTCCTTTCGACCTCCGTCGCCTACTATGGTCCTTCTGACCTCCATCACCAGACAACGGTTTTTCTGACCCCGGTCTCCTACCGTCTACGATCATTCCGACCAAACAAACATGTATATATAACTCCTACCATGTAATGCAATCTATATGATGTATATTTGCTACATCAATACAAGGCCTTCTCCAAAGGAAGGGCCTCGTTTGTAATCAACTGCAAATACTAGTGGATTCATTCAAATTGGGCCAGGCCCCGTGGTTTTTCCCACTTTTCAGGGGTTTTCCACGTAAAAACTCGGGTGTCTCTTATGAATGTTTCACCCCCTCTCTTATCTGCTTGTGTGCTGGATCTTCGTACAATGTTAAGACGTTAAACCATATATTTCTCTACGGCCGCGAATATTCCAGGACGCAACATTACTAATCAATTATGTATCCCAACAACTTGATTCATCGTTATGCTCTCTAGAAATAAAGAATGACGACTATGATGTTATTGATAATAATTGAATAATGGAAGTTAGGAGACGATAATGAAGATTGCTGATGGTCATTGTTGATGGGGATTGCTAGGAAACACTTGATTTGTGTTTATTTGGACTCAAATAAGATTACTTCTGATGTCAATGACTATTTCTTTCTAGGGCATTTAGCTTGTCTATAATTTTATTAAAATAAGAGTTTGGATGGTTTGAATTTAATTGTGAAAGTTCTAATTTAAATATTACCTCGGCATTCATGATGATCAACTAACTTTCATAGATATAAAAATAAATTAAAAAAAAAAGTAACTTTCATAGATATGTATTAATGTTAAAGCAATAAATTGGGATCAAAGACTAAAAAGTGGATTCATCACCAATTATACATTAGAGACTACATACATTGACTAATGAAATAAAGGTCATTGATATGGTGAAATCAAGTCATTACGATCACTTATTTTATAGCTCAAATTTCAAACTTAAAATGTTATGGCTGATACTCCAATATTCGGATATTTTGATGAAAATTAGTCATGATGGCCTTCAAAGCCATTTGATTTGCGTTTGCATTAATATTGTATATGTTATCTTGAACTTGACTAATCTCAACATAAATTCAAGAGCATCCAAATATATTTTATATCAAGATATCCTAACACAACTTTTTTTCCTTATTTTCCTTCAATCACGCTCAAACTATCATGCCCGATTATTTTTACTCAAAAAATAATAATTACGACATGATATCCTGATGTAACTTTTGTCGAGAAGCGCCAAAAAATTAGAATTTTTTATTAGTATATTAGGATTTTTAAATTATTATTTTTTAAGTGCTATAGAATTTGGAGCACTTTATCATGAATAGGGGTATCAAAGTCGGGTTTCGGTTCGGGTTTGGGACGAATTCGGAACTAACCCGGGTTCAAACTAGTCGACCCTAACCCAACCCGGTTATGTAAATGGGTTGGAAATCGGACCCGGACTCGACATGTCGAGTTACCTAGTTGACTCGACCCGACACGGTTGACCCGAGGACAATGACAGGAAGAGAACTGGTTGGCGGGCGGGCATGGATGCGAGTGCCGGTGGACAGGCTTGGGCACGCAGGCGGGCACGGGCAGCTTCGAGCACAATGGCGTAGCTACCAGCAGCCTTGGGCGGGCGCGCAGGCAGCCATGGGCAGGCATATGTAGTACATTTCAAACGGATTTTCGGGTTGGCCTGGAAATCCGACTGGTCAATCTGAACCCGACCAGTTTTTTCAAACGGGTCAAATCCATGAACCCGAACCCGTCCCGTTCTGAAATCGGGTCGGTTCTAACCCGAAATTTTCGGGTCAAATTCGAGTCAGATTTCTATGTCGTGTCAATTATTGACACTCCTAATCATGAGTTTTACATCAAGATCTCCTGAAGTTTTTTTTTTTAATTTATTTCTTATGCATTAACATTAACACAAGATATTGACCTATCAAATTATGATTGAATGGCAAGATAAAGAACCCTACATAGATGGCTATGTACTTTAAGAGTTGACTTATGTTTTATTTGAGATGATTTTCTTACTACTTTCTAAATCAATTTTTTAATACAAAAAATTCTAAAAATTTTTGTACTAAAATGATGCTTTGGAAATAATTAAGAAAGTCCTCCCAAACAATACCTTACAAACTCAATTAGATTTTCTTTTTCATTCTTTTACATTATAGATTCCTGACACATTATTGTTTAGTTATTATTTTATTGTTATTTTAAAAATATTTAAAATGATGAATAATTTATTATCAATTAGATTTGCTAGAATGTAATAACTATACAAATATGATGATCCGACTTTTTTAAAAATAAAGAAAAAATTAATATTTGTAAAAAAAAAAAATTTAAAATTAATTTTGTCATGACAGATCTATATCTACTTCACAAATAATAAATGTGTCCCCAATAGAATTAGGCAACACGATTGAAGCTTAAAGCTTGAAAACAAATTATAAACTTGGGCACATTAGTTATTAATTTTATACTATTTCTTCTTCTCATCATTAAATTAGCAGTGATTTTTTTTTTTTTTTTTTTTTGTACATTTAGGTCAGTTAAAACTAAAAAGGTGGATGAGTGACTTTACTTTTAGACGTAGGATATTAAATTAGAATATGCGTGAAAAGATTGTAGTAGCAACAGTGACTGATAAGATTAGAGAGAGTCGTCTTAGATGGTTTTGCCACATAAAATGACGATCTTCCAAGGATTCGGTTACGAGAGTAGATGTATTAGATTTAACATATATTAAGAAATGTAGAGGTAGAGCTAAAAAAACTTAAAAAATATTAGAAATAAACTTTCTACATTAGATCTAAATGAGAATTTGACTTTTTATCGGAGACAATAGAGAAAAAAGATTCATGTAGCCTACCCCGTGTAGTGGGATAAAGGCTTTCTGTTGTATTTGTTGTTATATTTAGGTCAATTAAGACAAATTCTTACATATGTCACATATGTAAGACTCAAACATAGGACCTCTTGATTGATAGTCAAAACTCCCGGCCAATATACTAAGATGAGTTATGTAATTAGCATTAGTCAAATAGACATTTATATATTTACTATTTTTTTCTTCAAAATAATGTAAACTAAATTTAAAAAAAAAAAAATCAGATTCAAAATTTATAATATTAAGAACAAACTTGTTGCTCTAAAGCGCAGATCTTTTACAAAATTGCTTTTCTTTTTGGCTAATTAGCGAGTACTTCCCAGATTAGCTCGACATCAAAAGAAGGCATCCTCGCCAACGAGCACTCCCCGCCGTCCATCTCCCCTCCAACTTCAGCCATAATTAAGCTCTGATTTACAGAGACAGAGAACGGCGACTCTGACGTCGTCTTCCTCTCCTCCCCCTTCTTCTCCACTCTCTCGCCAACGCCGCCGCTTCTTTTAAGCCTCCTCTGCTTTGAGAGCCGCTGACAAACAGCTTGAATCTTTGAATCCACAGCTAAACGAAGCGCGCGAAGTTTATCAGAGCAGTCACCGCCGGCGTCACGGAGCTCTGGGAAGTTAAGCCGCGCGTACTCGCCGCGAAGCTTGTACGCAGCTCGGTCGTAAGCATATGCGGCAGACTCAGCTGAGTCGTAGGTACCGAGCCACAGCCGCATCCTGTTCTGCGGCAGCCGGATCTCGGCGACCCATTTGCCCCAATTACGTTGCCTTACTCCTCTGTACATCTTCTTCTTCTTCATTGCTGCTTCTTCTGCTGCAGCCGCCGCAACACGGTTCTGGTAGCCGAAGCGGAGGAGGAGCTCGGTCTGGCGGAGGTAGACGGAGGAGCCGAGAGGCTCTGCTGTAGGGGAGAGAGCGGTCGGCGGCGGAAGGTGGGAGAAGATGGAGTCGATGGCGTTGGTGCCGGAGAGAAGGATGCTCGATAAAGTGGAGTTGATTTCGCCGGGAGATGTGAAGGGAGTTGGGCTTTCCATGTTTTCCGGCGAGGGGGAGATGGCTTATACTTGAAGCCGACAGCTTTCTTCAAGGATTAACCTCGAGGGTGAGGGATTCAGAGGAATTGAATGGTGGAGCGCTTTTTTTAATTGGGAATCAGGGATTTGACTCTCTTATCGCCTATGGACTCCGTCTGTTTGGGAAATACAGCTTCAGCAGGGGATTTTATAGACGGGGCAGCAGTGAAAGCACATTAAGAAAAAGTCGTATAATTTCTTGATAATATGGCTAATTTACTATTTCATTTTATTTGTCGCATGTTATTCATCAATATAATTAAATTATTAAATAATATAATTAAATTAAATATAATAATAAATGAGCCCAAATTGAGGATTTGAAGCATATATGAAATTCTCAAGACATTAATTGGATATGACATGTTTATAGTCGAATCGTGCGGCTAGAAGAATTTAATGAGCTCAAGATCGCTTAATGCTGATATAATTAAGACCATCAAATGTTGAATGTACCCTGATAGAGCACTCTGAATTTGGTCCCAAATTTCTCCATATTTTATAAAGTATGTTGCTCTAAAAACTTTATAAATAGACTCTCAATTTTTTCGTGAGAGATGCTTGAACCTTAGGCTAGATATTCAAGAGAGTTTTGGAGCTTGAATAATCACAGAGCTCTACCGAAGCACCACTATCAGCGAACTCTTATCACATGATCGCCGTCATCAAACATTTGCCAACCGATCGTCACTGTCGGAACTTTCATCGACCGACGGGCCTCCTCCATCCAACACGCAATAATAACTATGCTATAATTTAAAAAACAAAAATCATTATTAGTAAAACAGATACAAATATATGTTTTGATTTAAAAAAAAAAAAAGCTCTTGCAAAATAAATGAGCACCACTCAAAGTCCAAACTTTCTTTCAATTGGAAGCTTCTATACGTTTTTTTATTATGTAGTACTGAATATTTTCTTCATAATATATGATAATATGAATTGATTTAGATAAATAAAATAACATATTATGCATGCAATGATTGATTTGCTAGTAATGTCAACTTTATAATTTATTCACCATGTGTTTGAATGCAATAAATAAAAATACAAAATTGTATCTATCATAGATTTTGCGGCCTCATCTAATCTTATAGTCATACCTTTCCATTTCTAATTTTTCTTTTTAAATGTAATAAAACATATCAAAGAAAATGTTAACATTTGATTTAGATTTTATTTGAGATAATTTTTTATTATTTTTTTAACTTAGTTTTAAAATAATTTTTTTAATTTAAATTTTTATATAAAAATATTATTTTAAAATATAATAATAAAATCGTGCCAAGCTAAGCCTTAAAATAATAGGGTTTTTTTTTTTTTTTTTTTTTGCTTGGAGGGCAAAGGAGTCAATGAGTGGCTGGTCAATGAGTGGCGGGTCCAGGTTGGTGTAGTGTTGTGAACGAGAGGTGGGCCCGAGAGCCGTAGACATATCATATGACTTTGCTTCCAATTGAAGAATGAAGACAAAAATATACTTTTGGTCTTTATGATAGCCAGCTGTGGTCATAGCTTCACACTGTGATGGTGTGGTGCCCATTTACAATATTTTGGACCAGTTATGTATGATTTGTTCTTTTAGTGAGAATTTTTCAATCAGTTTCTCGTTTTTCCAATATTTTTGAAATTTTTTTCCAGAAAATAACAAAAAATGGCTTTTGGGATTTTATATAATATTTTTAAAAAATAAGGGTGGAGCTCAAATAAACACAACATATATATGTGAGACTCCAATTTAAAACCTCTTAATTAAGAGTGAGCAATATTAATTTCATAAAATAGTTTTTTGTTTTTTAAAATTAAGGTAAAAATAGGCAGGGATAAAAATATTAAAATTTTAATATAAATAACAAATATAACAAAAAATTATCCTACTTTAGAGAATTTTAAACTCTTCTAATCATTTTTTTGTATTTAATATTCTTTTACAAGCTTTGAGCCCTAATGAAACATCTAAGAAATATGTAGCTTATATATATATATAGAAAGTTGAGTTTAATATATTGGAAAAACGAATTAATTCACTTTGTTGATATAGAAGAATTAAATCACTTTGTTGATGATCCTAAATGAATGTGCATTGTTAGTTTAGGGTAGGGGTGTTAACGAGTTGAGTAGAGTTGAGTTTTGGCATTATTGAGCTCGGCTCATTAGTCGGAAAGCGAGCTCGAGCTCGAGCTCAAGCTCAAAAGACGAGCTTGAACTCGAGCTCGTTACACTATTAACGAGCTCGAGCCAGCTCGTGAGCTGCTTGATTATAATTAGATTTCATATTTTTCTAATTTTCCCGCCTAATTTTTCATTTTGTTGCCTTGTGCGTTTGTATTTCAAAAGTAAAAACTTTAGGATTTTATTTTTAAACATGAACCTACAAGGCTGCAATAACTCTTCTTGGGGAAACTAACTAATATTTTTTTATATATGCTTTTTTAAAACTTATCTCATATATTAATGAAGATGAGGTATAGGTTGTCCTATCATATAGGATGTACCACTACGAGAAAACCCGTCATTACCGGCGGATAATATCCGACGCTCATACAAGATTTCCGTCGGAATTATAGGTTTCTGGCGCACTTTCCGGCGGAATTCCCTGCGCCGGTTTGGAGCGCGTCGATAAAAGTCTTCCATAAACCTTTCCGGCGCACTTTCTGACGCATTACCGGCGCAAAAAATGATGGCAGCCATCGACATTTCGACCGCTGAATCCGGCACCATATGCGCCGGTAATTTGCGTCATATGCATGCGCCGGTAATTACCGGCGGATAAAATGCCGTTGATACGCTGTAAATAACCTGCGGGATGTTTACAGCGTAAAATATGCGTCGGAAATCTCTGGCGGAGACAACGCCGGAACGTACGCCGGTAATTTCCGGCGTACGAAAAGACGCCGGTTAGATCGATGCGGTTCGTTGTATCGTCGTTTCCGGCGAATTCCCAGCGCAAAATTCGCCGGAAACCTGTAGCATTGACAAAAAAAATTGCCTTCCCAGCCAACAATCAGATTTTCACACCTGCAAACTTATACAAATATTTATCCACAACAGTTTATAACATTTCCATAACAGTTTATAGCAATTCAAAGATGCACAAAAACATAAATACTCATTAAAAGAAATTGTTCAATAGTAATAACCAACTAAAAACATCAGATATTGTTCAATATTACAGATTCAAAGAAAATAAACAAGTTCATAAAATAAACTAAACTACTCTGAATCCGTGGACTCCTCCTCAGCTGGAGCTACCTCTTTTTCACTCATCTGCTCCCTCATTTTGCGCATTCATCCAACAACTGATTGTGTTGTTCCTGCATCTGCATTTGAACATGTGCTTGCAACTGAGCTTGCCAATCAGCTTGTGATTTTCTTACTTGTTCTAGCTCAGCTTGTAGGGCACTTATTTGTTGAGCTTGCAAGGAGTCATGAGAACTGGATGCGAAGCTGGATGCAGTAGAGGAGGCCATCCCCTCGTATGCCTGAGCTTGCGCACATAAACCATAAACTCTCCCATGCTGCATTCCTCCGACGGCCTGCGACCAGATGCGATACTCAGAAAACTCCACACAGCCGCCAGAAGAGCCCTCACCTGCTGCTACATGAGTCTCTCGAAGCCGTGTATATTCCTCCTATGAAAGTATAGCATAAATATATATAATTAAACTAAAAATAAAAATTATTAAACACATATAAATATATACTTACATGGGCTTTCCTAGCTCTCTCATCAATCCATTGTTGATCCTCATGTCGCTTATGAGTGAGACTATGCAATTTCACAAGAGTTGGTTCTCTACCAAGCGTCTCTTTCTGTTAGAATTAAGAGAATTTTATTAATACAAATTAAAGAACAATTTTAAAAATTATTTAAAATTCATTACCAAACGACGCCTGTGCTCAGTATGTGGAACGGAGCCTCCTGTATAAAGTGAACTACCCAAGCCCCCAAAATCAGAAGCTTTATTCTGTCGATTTTGATCCCTCCTCCTAGTGTACTCTTCGTTTCCCCAAGCTGCATTCAACTCAGCCCATATATCCTCTCTAATCCACAATGGTCGCTTCCCATGCTTTCTAATATTTGTGAACATGTCACGCATCCAAGTAGACCCACGCTTTTCAAAATTCTTTCTAATCTTGTCATTGTGTTGCGACAGCCAACAAAATTATTTCTGCATTTAAATACATATGATATATAATATATAAGATTTTTAGATTAAGTAAAAAAGAATAAATCATTTTACATAAAAAACTAAACCCAAAAATACCTCAAACTCTCTAAACTACATCTCCCGGACTTCTTTCGGGACTTTTTTCCAAGAAATATAAGGAGCGTCAAACTTGCTCCGTATGATGTCCCGTATTTTATGTGTCGGTTATTTTGATGGGTAGAGCCTATAAAAATAGAGTTATGTGACACAAATATAAAATATAAAATAGAAATATTCGTTAGCTTAAATAAAAGAGAATGTGCGTACGTGTCACCCTCAGGTGCTATCAACATTCTACCATCTATCGCCTGCTCTGTTGCGGCTGCTGTAGAAGGTCCGACTGTTGTAGGCTGATGAGGTGGTGGGGGATAGTATGGTGGAGCATATGATGGAAATGGATAAGTAGGAGGGGCACCAGCATATGGTGGGGGTGTGTAGTATGGGTAGAAAGGAGTACTCTGCCCGGGATATAGTGAAGGAAATCGGGGGACTGCTGAGTAAAACTGAGGGCTACTAGCTCCAAGAGTGGGTAAAAGCTGTGTAGAAGGCTGAGGCTGTGTAGTAGGTTGAGGCTGTGTAGCAGGCTAAGACGAGGTGGTCTCCTCAGTACGTACTGTCCTAGCTGGTCCAACTGTAACTTTCTTAGTGCGTTTGTTAAAAATATTTTTTATCAATCCTCTATTAGGCTCTTCACCTGAAGCCATCTGCACATTAATAAAAAAGAAATATTAAAAACATGAGTTATAACAAAAATTAAAAAAAAATAACGCAGTAGTAACAATAAAATAAATGCAGTGAAGTAAAATGCAGGGAAGTAAAATAAAATGCAGTGCAGTATCAAAAATAAATTTAATTTACCTTATGTTGTTAACTCATCATTTGTTGATTCACTTTCATTAGATGATACACTCCCAGCACTATCAGATTCATCATTACTTTCCTCTATGGTTAGATCTACCTCCTCTAACTGCAACTCGCTCTCATTAATTCTAATTTGGTCATCTACATTGATTGGGAGATTTTTTAAATTAGACATAAACTCTTCTTGATGTGCTGATGGTATCAAAGTGGTTTTTTCAATTACTCCTCTTGGTTTTGTCTTCATAACTACCATCCAATCATGTTTGCCTCGTATTCCGCTTGGATAGTTAGCATAATAGACTTGAGTTACCTGACTAGCAATGATGAATGGATCAAAATTTGCATATCTCCTAGCCCGCTTTACTTCTGTTATACCATAAATTGGATGAACTTTCGTGCCTCTATTTGGTACTGGATCAAACCACTCACAATTGAAGAGATAGACAGTGTTATTGTGACCGGGATATTCAACCTCTAATATTTCTTGTAATACCCCGTAGTATTCAGAATCATCCCCTGTATGGGTGTTCCCTCTTACACATATGCTAGACTTTTCTGCCTTCCTACATTCACACCAATTTTTTGTTCGGAATTTATAACCATTGATCACAAATATTTGATAACATTTTACTAATCTATTTGATCCCCAAGCTAACTCAGATAACCTTGAGCACTGCGAACTGTCTTCAGTGTGTACATTTAAATGTACAAGATGTTATTGTTATTAATATTAATTGCAGACATAACTCATTAAGTAAGATTAATTATTCAAAATATATCGTATTTTTAAACCAAGCAGTGAATTCTTTTTTCCATATCTTCTGGATTTCTCCTTCTTCTGATGTACTAAGACTATCAATGAACCTCCTACAAATTCACATCTTGCATTCCAAAGGCTAGTACTACCTTCCCACTACCTAAATCAACACTTGGAGATATCAAGACCATCTATCTTGGAAATGTATGGTAAGAACATCCATGGCTAAAGCAAAAAGCATACAATAGGGTACATCCTCTTGCAAATGTATGGTAAGAACATCCATGGCTAAAGCAAAAAAGAAATTCATGACTAAAGAAAAAAAGATATGTTCTTAAACCTAATCTATGTAATCCAACTAAAATAGGAAAAAATTTCATCAAAATAAACGAAAAAACAAAACCTTCCGTCGGCGAAGATGAACGACCGTCGGCGGTGAAAAGACCACAAAAGCTATGAGACTCGTCGGCAAACTCCTCTGACCGTCGGTGACGGCGATCTACGGGCGAGCGACGGCGATCTACGGGTGAGCGACGGAGGGCGACGGCGATCTACGAGCGAGCTGAGAGAACGGAAGGAAAGAAGTGACAGGCCAGAGGGGCTCGGTTTTGGAAAATAGGGTTTTCACCGGCGGATTTTCTGGCGGATCGGACGTCAGAGATTTTTCCGGTTCAACATGCGCCGGTTTTGTTTCGTTGAGTTTTAATACCCCGGCGCAATATCCGCCGGTAATGGCACCGATGATTTTCCATCGTAAAGTGCGACGGAAATAGTGAGATATTGGTTTATTCCGACGCATATACCGGCGCAAATATCGCCGAAACTTTTCCGGCGTCGTTTGCTATGGAAAGTCCGCCGTAGATTTTCCGACGCAATAATGCGCCGTTACCTGCGCCGTGCTTACCGGCGCAAAAAATATATGCCAAAAATTCCGACAGTAATCGCGTGTTTTCCCGTAGTGTCCTGTCATATAGGGAATAATCATCCTTTTAAAAAACTATAGGCAGAACCCCTTGTAGCAGATTTTTTTTTTCTTTGAAAATAAAAATATGTTAGTTAATTAATTTAATTAATTAAATAATTTTGAGCTGCCTCACGAGCCAAGCCTGAACCAGCTCAAACTCGAGCTCGTTTAATAAACGAGCTCGAGTTTGAGCTCGTGCTCGAGCTTTAAGCTCGGCTAGCGAGCTCGTTAACGAGTCGAGTTCGAGTCAGCTTGTTCACAAGCCGGCTCGGCTCTCTTACACCCCTAGTTTAGGGATATAGCACATTGAACGATTCCTAATATTATAACTTTATTGTTGCGGGTTAGAATATACGCGACGATAGAGTTATGATCCTATGTCTTAGGGTTGCATGGATATCCAGCTCACACAACGAGAACACAAGATTTTTAAGTGGAAAACCCTGAAAATGAGAAAAATCACGGAGCCTCACCCATTTGAAAAAGATTCCACTTGAATTTGAATAGATTATAGTGGGAAGACTTTCCCTTGAAGGCGATCATATTACAAATATCAATGAAGTCAAGGGTAAATGAAAGTCTGAAGCCACTTTATGGTCTAGAGAAACTTCAGGGTCACCCGGTGATCTGGCAGAATTCCAGCGTCACTTGAAAGTTCAGGTGTCAGTTAGTAAAAACCTTGGTGTCCGTAGGTGGCTCGAAAGAACTCTGGGCATTAGGTGATAGTCCAATGGAAATTAGGGCATCAAGTGGTGGTTTAACGGAGCTTAAGACATCATGTGGTAGTCTGGTGGATATCAGGGCATCAAGTTGTGGTCCGGCGGAGCTTAGGACATTAGGTGGTGGTCCAGCGGAGCTCAGGGTGTCAAGCGATGGTCCGGCGAAGCTTAGGACCTCAAGGGGTGGTTTGGCAGAGCTTAGGGCATCAAGCGGTGGTCCGATGGAGCTTAGGGATTCAAGCGGTGATCAGGCAGAGCTTAGGACGTCAAGTGATGGCTTGATAGAGCTTAAGGCGTCGCGCGGTGGTTCGGCGAGGGTTAGGAGGTCAAGTGGTGGTCCGGCGGAGCTCAGGGTGTCAAGCGATGGTCCGACGAAGCTTAGGATGTCAGGTGATGGTCTAGTGGAGCTCAGGGTGTCAAGCGGTGGTCCGACGGAGCTTAGGGTGTCAGGTGGTGGTCCGACGGAGCTCAGGGCGACAAGCGGTGGTCCGACAGAACTTAGGATGTCAGGTGGTGCTCTGGAGGTCAGAGATTTAATTGGTGTAAAGTAGTTACATATTAATTTTATATTTATTAATTTTTTATTCATTTAGACTTATAACATTATTTATTAATTTACAATTGCTTATTCATGAGTTTTTTTTTTAAGGCATTGTATTTAAAATGAAGGGTTTTTTAATTTTTAGATATTTGATTAGGAGTTAAATAATAAGTATGATTATAATGTATTTGAAACTCACATAGTAGTTTATATTCCGTCTTTTAGAATATTATGCGTGCTACAAGAAAGTCATCAATCAAGACTTTTGCCTCTACATCACTATGCCCAAAATCTCGCCGCCCCCCCCCCCCCCCCCCCCCCCCCCCCCCCAAACTCTCTCGCAACGATCTCAGAGATTTCTCCATTACTAAATAAGATTGCCACTGTTCTCCTCTAAATCACAATATCATTGTTGCTTATGTGAATTTCCCTTTGGAAACCCACCACTGCCATGCTACATTCGCCTTCATGAGGAGAGAACTTCCTTTCATGCTCTTAGTAATTTTTATTATTTCATTAATTTATTATTTCATTCGCCTTCATCAGGAGGAATCATAGTGGGTAAGGCATTGGCTCAATGCAAGGTTTTAGTAAGAGACTACCTTTTCAATGCAAGGCGTCAGTAAGAGACTTCCTTTTAATTCGGTGACAACAGTAGGAGGGAACGCCTTCATCAGGAGGGATCGTAGTGGGTTAGTACTTTTTATTATTGAACTAATCTCATGGTGCTCTATATGAGGTATTGTCGAATGATTCTCTTCCTTGAGGCAAGGAGTTGGCTCAATGCATCAAATATAAATCATATAGAACACTTTACATGGTTGGAGTTGGACGAACACAATGTAAAGAGAGCACTAGTCCATTTATTTGGTTGGCTGGATTGTATTTGGGCGACAGAGGTTGGAGGGATCATAGTGGATGAGTGACAAAGGTTAGAAGGACCGTAGTTGGGTGACAACAGTAGGAAGGATCGTAGTTGATGGGAAACCGAGATCGGAGAGACCGTTGTTGGTAGGCGATGGAGGTCAGAGGAACAGAGGGACACTAATCTGGGGGCTACAGTAGTCTAAGTGACGTAGTTGACGAGCAATGGATGTCAGATGCACTGTAATCGACAGGCGACGGCGGTCGGAGGAAGCTGAGCCAGCTATATACGATCGAACGTAGGTTCAACAATGATGGTCGAGCATAGGTATGGCAGTGGTAGCCGGGCATCAAGGTTTTATCGATGGTGGTTTGGCGGATAGAGCTCCAAGCTTCTTTAAGACTCATAACTCTCTTGAGTATCTAGTCCATGGTCCAAGCCTCCTTGAAGTCCAAGCCCCCTTTGATGTGGTAAGAGAGAGTTTATTTATAGATTTTGAGAGTAGCATGCCCCATAAATATGAATAAAATCTTGAAAAAAAATTAGAGAGCTCTATTGGACGGTTGATATTGATGCTTGCAATGATGGGGTATTAATTTTACATTTAAGTGCCTTAATAATATCATAATTAAGTGATCTTGGGCTCATTGTATTTTTCTCATCGAGTCGCTCGATTCGATCAAAAGCATGTCATATTTGGATATCATTTAATCATCCCATCAATTCATTGGAGCTTCTAAATATGGTTTAAGCCCTTAATTTGAGCCCATTTGGGCTTAGATTAGATTGATTTTAGTGGCGTTGGATTCATCTCACGGAGACATGCATTCAATTTGAGTATAAATTTGTTGGAATCAGACTTTAGATGGTCCCTCATTAAATTTGGGAAGATTACAACTTGAATATGCCTCGAGATTTGTGCATCAAATATAACTATATAATTTGATTTATAAAATTTTACAAATATTATTATTTTAATAAGAAAAATAATTATTAAAAAGTTTATAAGGAATATTGGAAAAGAAAGCAAGACTTGTTCCGAACTGTGAGTGGCGTAACTCGAGAAAAAAAAAAACAAAGGATGAGGAAGCTCATAAATGATAAATGAAAGGCATTATATGTCCCCATTTCAATTTAATCACGTAATTAATGCTACCCATCAGATATAAGCAAGCGTCTTATATTGACTCATTTTATCCTAAAAAATTTCAGAAACTGTTTATGAAATTCCCGAACAGTCCTTTGTCTTCTGGACGCGTCCGGCGAGTTCACATGGGCCTGTCCAATCAATGGGCGACACGTCTCAAATTGCTTCCCACATTAGCGGGACCCGCTCTAAACAGTCAGATAATGCGGTGGCTAGGTGGCCGTTCGATGAGTCGCCGTGGTCTGATATCGACCATCGGATCACACGACGGATATTACGCGAGAACAAAAAAGGCATCGAACTGGACACGTGGAGGGTGGTGGCGGTCCACGTCGGGGCCGCTGAAGTTTGAATTTGATGTACGTGTGTGTGAAAGTCACACAGAATTGCCGGCTGAGTGGCTATTTCTTGAGGTTGACATTTTGAAGATGCTATTCATAGTTATATAATGTTCAAAAGGGCGATGATTTGACATATTTGACTTTGTTTTTTTCTTATAAGGATATAATCTTAGAGTTGAAAGAATGTGACTTGATAAGAGTATGATTTCCGTGTCATTAGAATTATGGTTGGATGGATGCTTATTTAAAAAAAAAAAAATTTAGACACGATTTAAAATTATCTATGAATTAATTACTAAAAAAAATTAAATTGACCAAGTTAGGAGTGGCTGGCATCTGACATGGCCTCCACGTGCTTCATCACAGTGCTCTCAAGTTCTCAAAATCTTCAAAGCCAACAGGTTCGAGGGCTTTCTTGATGGATCTTGTATATGCCCCTCCCCTGTCGATTCAACCTCCGCTCAGAATTGGCTACTCATTGATCAAAATGTCGCCGCCGCACTCTACTCGATCATCTCCCCCAGCATCCTACCATACGTTCTTTCGCTTGAACACTGCTCCGACATCTGGGACACCATCGCCCGCCGCCTCCAATCTTCAACTCGTTCAAGAACCATCCAGCTTCGCAATGAACTTCATCACGTCTCCATGAATACCCAAAACATGTCACAATATCTGCTTAACATAAAATCTCTCGTCAATGCTATAGCAGCTACTGGATCTCCGCTTGATCCTGAAGAAAACATATTCTATACCCTTAACGGTCTCCCGCCCAAATACCAGGCATTCAAAATCGCAATTCGGGCAAATCTGCAACCCCTCAGCCTCGACGACTTGTACACCCTCCTTTGCAGTGAGGAGCTGAACCTCATTCTATAAGCCTCCAAGGACCTTCAAAACCTACAACCGACCCTTCCACCGCTCTCACCACATACCGCGACAATAACCGCGGTCATTCCAACAACAGAGGTCGCCCTGCGTCTTCTGGCCGTTCTTCCCGCCCCTGTTCGGACAAACCCAACTCCAGATCCATTACCTGCCAAATTTGTTCCAAAACGGGCCACTCTGCTATCAAATGTTGGCATCGTCACGATCCATCCTACTCCGAAGACACCTCCAAAACTGCTCTATTCGCCCACGCCAAAACCAACAACTCCAATGACTAGTTTCTTGATACAGGCGCTACAAGTTATCTCACCGCAGACCAATCTCAGCTCCATTCCATCAAACCGTACACAGGCAACCAGCAGATAACTCTAAGCAACGGCAACCAAATACCCATTCATAACTCAGGTAAAGACATCTTTCTCACTCCCTCAGGTAACCTTCATCTCCAACATCTCCTCCATGTCCCCAATCTTTCTTTCAATCTTATATCTATTCATCGGTTAACCAAGGACAACAATTCCACTGTCCAATTCTCGGCTAACGGATTTAAAATTCAGGACTCGATGACGGGTCGTTCACTACTCACGGGTCCATGCTGTGACGGCTTATACTCCATTCGCTCTGCCAGTCGCACCTCTCAACTCGCCCTCTTCTTGGCACAAGAAATCTCCAATCTCTGGCACATGCGTCTCGACCACCCTGCGTCCACTACCGCTAAATATCTGAGTAGATACATGTCAACCACATATAATGAGCTTAAATAGCCCAGCAGGTCACCAAAGCCTACAACTGAAATCAAAGCACGGTACTGCTATCAATATGCATGTCAGTCAATCAAATCCATAACAGTCAATGGTCAATGAGTCTATGCAGCGGAAATCAAATCAGTAGTCAATGCAGTACGGAAATCAATAGTCGATGAAATTAATAGTTGATGAAATCAATAGTCGATGCAGCGGTAGAAGAACCGATAAATCAAACTCAATCAATCAGTACGTCAAATCTCAGAAGAATCTGTCGATCAGTCAAATCAATCGTATCGAATTAATCGATCAAATCAAATCAAATATATGCTATCTAGTCAATAAAATCAATCGAAAAAGCAATACGATAAATCTCAATCTACCCTATCAATAAATCAAATGCAGCAAGTCAATACAATGCAGAATCAATAGTATCAATGAGTCTATAAGCAATATCAATAAATCTATAATATCCATATCAATGTCAATAATCAATAGTATCCATGCTCAATTATCAATTAATGAAATCATACGATACAATAAATCCATAAATCCGATCAAATCAATAAAGCAGTTAATCCATATGTCAATACGGTACACATGCACTTTAATACAATAATACTGAACAAGTACAAACAACTGGCTATGTTGCTATTGTAGAATCCATATTGCTGTTGTAGATATCCATACGTTGGTTTCTATAAAAAAAGAGTCGTCACTCTATTGCCCGTCGGCCGCCCGTCGGCATATCTATAAGAACTTCTTATAACTCCCATCCATATTGCTGTTGTAGAATCCATATTTAAAGGAAAGCCCGTCGGCCCACCATCCTGTACAGGTCAAGTCAATCTCCAACCAACGTTCAACCAGGTTCCACTTGTGTTCCAGTATCAATAATCAATTAATAATCAAATCTAGTCAATATTAAAGCAATCATATCAATATTTACATTCATATCTATTCAATCTATCAATCTCAGACAAATCAGAAATCGTACGAAAATTCGGCAGAGTAACGGCAGTCTATAAAATTTACACAAAAATCCTACAAAATCACAATTCACCAAATTAAAATAGAATGTTCACGATAACAATATAAGGCTATTCTTCTACTGAATCCATATCAAATAACATCCAGATATTTTTCTATTCAATTAAAATCACGTGGAACCAATTCCGACTGGTAAAATCATCGCAGAATATACTCAAATCGTGTACAATATTCATATCTATAACATTCTAAAAGTTGTGCGGTGAAAGTTATGTCAATACCAAATCATGTCCAAAATTCGACTACGAAAACACAAAACAGGTCACAACACAATCAAAACTCAATATCTCTGAAAACAGAAATAGGATTCGGAGTCCTTACCACGAGATCTACACTTTTCCCAACAGCGGCGTCGGACGAAAAGCGCTCTGCGGCCTCCGGAATTCGGCTTCCCTTCTCTTTTCCTTTCTCTTTCTCTCTCTTCAAAATCAGATATTTTATAAAAAATGATTTTCTCTCTCCTCAAAACGAGCTGATTTCCTTATATCTTTAGTCTGATCGTCCTGGCCGATCGCAACATCGTCCAGGACGATGTGACCAATTTCCAATCGTACTGGACGATTTTGCAGGACGATAATTAATTTACCAAAACCCCTTGCTCTCGGGATTTTGCCATACACTGATCGTCCCAGGACGATCCAAAATCGTCCTTGACGATCCAGTCCAGAAATCATTCCAGAAACACTCCAGAAATCAGCCATTTTCAATGCACTGATCAGCCTGGACGATCTCAACATCGTCCTGGCCGATCCTGGGAGGAAAATCTAATTCAGAGAGGAACAGTAAGGGAACGAGATCTCACAATACATTCCCTCTATTTGTAATAAAAATAACTCGCATTGTAATTCTTGTAGATTTGCCAAAAGCCAACGTCTACCTTTCGTTTGTTCGATAAGCTGTACTTCTCATCCTTTCGATCTGGTTCATTTCGACATTTGGGGGCCTGCTCCCACCATCTCTGTACAAGGATCAAAATACTACATTTCTTTCATAGATGATTACTCTAAATTTTGTTGGGTCTACCGTTTAGCTAACAAATCGGATGCATTCAATAAATTTATAGATTTTAATAACATGATTACCTGCCAATTTAACGCCAAAATTAAAATATTTCGATCTGATGGCGGAGGCGAATTCATAAACGGTAACTTCCAAAATCTGTTCAAATAACTCGGCATCCTCCACCAGTACACCTGTGCTTACACTCCCCCTCAAAACGGGGTCGCCGAACGCAAGCACAAACACATCCTCGAAACTATCCGCAGTCTCTTAATCGAAGCTCATCTCCCGCACTCGCTCTGGGTTGAAGCACTCCTAGCTTCCGTCTACTTAATCAATCGTATTCCCAGTCGCTCTCTCAGCAACCTGAGCCCATATCACACACTTATCACAAACCTGCTAGCTACGACCACCTTAAGATCTTTGGCTGTTTATGATACCCTTGGCTAAAACCTCTCTCCACTCCCTGCGTCTTCATTGGCTATGCCATAGCCCAAAAAGGGTATCGTTGTCTCAACCCCAAACCCGGCCATGTCTACATGTCTCGCCATGTTATCTTCAATGAATCTATCTTCCCGTACCGTCCCAAAGAACTACAATTTACTCACAACCGTTTACCCAATCCTACTCACCCTCTTCTTCTTGTCCCAGCCAATCTACAACCCAACATCACAAAAACTCCTCACACATCTGGCACTATCAACCAATCTGCATCTCATAGAAATTCTCTCATCATTGAACCTATCTCAACTACTAACTCACCTCCTCCCCAATCACCCACCGCTCCTCTCACTCACCACATGATCACCCGGTCTAAAACCGGCAACCTTAAACCAAAGACCATATTCAATCTCATACACACTGACTCCCAACCCGTCACCGATCCCACCTCCTACACTGAGGCAGCTCGCCACGAACACTGGCGAAGTGCAATGTCCGACGAATTTCAGGCGCTTCAATCTCAAGGTACCTGGGATATTGTTCCTCCATCCGCCGATCAGAATGTACTCGGGTGCAAATGGACGTTCCGCACCAAGTACCTAGCTGACGTCACAATTGCTCGACATAAAGCTCGACTCGTCGCCAAAGGATTTGATCAAGAACATGGTTTTGATTACAACGAGACGTTCAGTCCCATAGCCAAAATGCCTACGATCAGAATCCTGCTCGTTATCGCTCTCCATCACGGCTGGAAAATTCATCAATTTGATGTCTCTAACGCATTTCTACATGGTACTCTCACTCACACCGTCCACATGAAACAACCGCAGGGGTTCATTGACGCACTTCTTCCAAACCACATATGCCGGCTGAAAAAGGCTCTCTATGGCCTCAAACAATCTCCACGAGAATGGTTCGCAACACTCTCCGGGCACCTACTAATGCTCAGATTCAAGCTAAGTTCCTCTGACACATCTCTGTTCATCTATCATACAAATGAAATAACAATGTATTTTTTAGTATACGTTGACGACATCATTCTTACAAGAAACTGTCGGACTACAATCAATAACCTCATTGCAAACCTCAGCTCCAAATTCACAATGAAAGACCTCGACATCATTTCTTAATTCCTCGGCATACCACTTACGGACTTCGCCTGAATCAAAGTCGATTTGCACAAACAATCTTATATCGGGCAGGTATGACAAACTGCGAACCTGTCTCCACACCATTCCAACTTAAATCATCCATTACAAAAGCTAACTCTAATGGTTTCTCTAATCCATCTCTTTATCATCACATCACCGGTTCACTACAATACTTGACGCTTACGAGGCCGGATCTCTCTTTCGCCGTCAACAAAGTGTGCCAACACATGTAGAACCCAACCATTGCACATTTCGAAGCTCTAAAACGCCTTCTACGATACCTATAGGGAACTATCCACACCGGTCTACCTCTATTCCGTGACAAACCAATCCTCCAATCTTACGCCGATTCCGACTGGGAAGGCGACGAAGTCGACAGAAAATCTACCACATGCTTCTGCAACTTCCTAGGATCGTCTCTCATCTCCTGGACAATAAAGAAACAAACCGTCGTCGCCCGTTCATCGACCGAAGCAGAATACCGCGCTTTAGCCGCCGCAGCCAATGAAGTCGTTTGGATCCACAGACTTCTCCAAGAACTCAACCACAACCAATCATGTGTTCAACGCGTGTACGGAACACATTGAAGTCGATTGCCACTACATTCACAGCTGCATCAAAGATAATAGTCTACATGTTCACCACATATCCACCAAGGACCAACTCGCCGACTTGTTCACCAATGCTCTTCCAGCACCACGGTTTCAACTCCTCTCGGACAAGCTGGTTACCTCTCCCGAAGCAACAACTTGAGGGGGGCTGTTAGGCAAATTGTATAATCTTGAAACCATTATCAAGTTACACATGGCAATCATTCATTAGCTCATGTATTTCTAATTTACTTATATAAACCCATTTATACCTGTTACTTGAATATAAAAAATATACTTTAATCTTTACTTCTACTCTGCCTTTCGGTTACCATTCTTGGCTTCCTTCTTTGTCCCTTGCCTGATCACATAATTTACTTTGCATGGATATTCTAACAAATAATGTTGAGTTCGAAGTTATTGCAACGACCAAGCAACAATTCATGGTTGCTTCTATCAAGCATGATAGTTCAAGCAAACATTGCTTAAGGTGTTTGTATGCAATTATAAGCAAGTGTTTAGGTGGGGTCTAGAATATGTATTTTGTGACGTATCGAACACATGAACAAACCCAATTTTTGTTGTTGATCACAAACAATGCAACATAAAATTGATCAGTTTTTTTTTTTTTCAAATCCTATAATAAGACAACAAGTGAACCCTAAGTTTAGTCAGATCATTGATTGTATTGAAGCCAAATTCAATATTACTATTGATATATCACCAAAAATTACTTTGATCGGGCATGAATCTCAAGGTATATTCAAGTTGGAAACTTTCAAAATTGAATTTGGAATCATCTAAATTCCAATTTCAGCAAACTTATAGTTAAATTGAAAGTCTCAAAGAGACGAACCTAACGACACTGAAATCGGTCTAACCCAAGCCCACATGAGTCCAAATCGAGAGACCAAACCACATTTGTAAGGATCAAAGCATTATTTGGATAATAAAATGATATCCAAATATGACATGTTTATAGTTAAATCGAGCGGCTAGGTGAGACGAATCAAACGATCCCAAGATCATTGAATTATGATATCATTAAGGCACTTAAATAGTTAAAAAACTCTCTATGATCGGGGAATCAATACGAGCCATCTGATGGAGCACTCCGAACCTGCCCATGATCTTCTCTATATTTACAGGTTGTGTCACTCATAAAAATCTATAAAGACCACCACTCTCTACATGAAGGGGAACTTTTGCTAAAGATCTGAGAGAGCTATGAGGCTTTGAGATCTCCAGTACCACCGCCGGTGAACCCATATCGACTGCTGTCGGACAACCGCCCGACCACCGACTGCCGACTGTCGTCGGACTTCCACCTGGCCGACTAACATCGTCGGACTTCAGCCCGACCTTCATCGAACCACCGTCCTGCCATTGATAGCCGCCATACTTCTACTCGACCGTCAATCGAGCTGGACATCGAACTGGTCGCTGTCCGCCACCGAACTTCCGCCTGACCGCTGACCATCGCCAGATTTTAGCCTAATTGTTCTCGGACAACAACCCGGCCTTCGAATTCCATCTGACCACCGATTGTCATCGAAATGTAGCCCAACCTTCGTCGAACCACCACATGATCGTCAACCGAAGCTAGATTTCAGCCTGACTGTCATCGGATCTCCACCTTGTCGTCAATCGCCGTCTGACTACCACCCAGCCATCGAGTGTCGTCAAACTTCAACCCAAACTTCATCATACCACTGACAAACCGTCGATCGCCACTAGACTTCCACCCGGCCGTTGACCACTGCCAGACTTTAGCCCGACCGTCATCGGATCACTACCAGTTTGCCAACAACCGCCAGACTTCCACCTTGCCACCAATTGTCGCTGGACAATAGCCCAACCTTCGTCAGACCACTGCCAAGCCACTGATCAGCGCTGGACTTCCACCTCGCCACTAGACTTTAGCTCGACCTTTATTGGACCACTGCCCAGTCACTGACTGCCACCACACTTTCACCCGGTTGCCGCCAAATTTTCATTACGTTGCCGTACTGTCGGACTTCCACCTTGTTGACCTTAATTTTGTCAAATCACTGGGTCTGGAGAGTTGACTTGGTTGAATTGACCAAGCCAGGTCTCAAGACCTCTCCTAATCAATTTCTTGGGTCAAATTGAGTCTGTCGAGCCCAGACCCGGGTCCTGGGTCAACCTGGTTGACCAGGTCAACCAGGGTTGACCCAAATTCACCCAAATACCTTTTTTTGATTTAAAATCAATTTCAGAGCTCCTCTGGCTCATTTCTCCCCTCCACTGGACTCAGTGGGTCAGACCCAGCCCATCGGGCCTAGACCCGTGCCCTGGGTCAACCTGGTTGACCAGGTCAACTCAGATTGACCCATTTGATCATTTTGAGCCTAAATTTAAGTCAAACCTATTCAAACCCTTGCATAGCTCATTCCCCCACTCCCTTGGACCCAATGGACTTGGTTGACCAACCCAAGTTTTCTTGGGTCAATTTTGACCCATTTAAACCTATTTAAGGCCCCTTTTAATGCAATTAAAGGCCCTATTAATGATTTAAATTTTAAACCATGACCTAAATAACCTGTTTTCCCTCCTATTTAGCTGGAGATCTCATCCCAACCATCCATGATGAGGCTAGGAGTTTAAATAGAAGAAATTAGGGTTGATTTAGGATCTTTTTCCCTTTTGCTCTCTCTCCAGACCTGTTCGAGCCTTGAGATTTGGTGTGAGAGTTTCCACGACCTTTCCCTAGCTTTTCCAACCAAAACTCAGCCTTCCCAAGCCGGCGGCTGCGAGATTCCGGCGAGACCGAAGGCTAAACCCTTCCTAGATGAATTCCCTTTGATTTAAGGCGAATAAAGGCTCGAGTTCAACTAGGAAAACGTACAAGGACAGTCTACAAGCTCAACCATACGAAGATCTACCGAATCCATCGTGTGGATTGAGGTATATCAGTAACCCTAGTTAGAAACACTTAGAACAATATAACGTTTCATTCAAAGCATTTTAGATCTCAAAAATAGGCCCCCATAAATGCTCTTCACTATTAGATCATAGGTTTAAATTTTTGTTTGATTTCATCCACCCAATCAAGAGAAATCGCCAAAAAATAAATCTAGGGTTTCGGTTTGAGGGATGCTTGGGTGGTCCATCTCTCGGCCTGTTGAACTCGCGATCAATGGCTCTGATCGAGCCATATCGCGGGATCACGCAGCCGCATGATTTTTCCTGTAGCACGGAGCGTCATGCGACTCGATCACGGCCGTTCGGTCGTTTCGTTTCCACGGGCGATCCAATGGACCGCGATCCACGTCCTACATGGATTAGTGGAACCATTACAGCGGCATCATACCGCAATCATTGCAATGATTGTCACTGTCGGCAATCATTGCTCGGGACTGCGGAGCCAGTCCCGGAGCGCCACGTGGCCCGCCTCCGCCTTTAATTAATTAAAATCCATTTTAATTCCTTTTTAAACCATATTTTCTTCAATAATTCATCAAAAATTCATTTTTGTCCCAAAAAATGCGTACAAAACATCATTTTGTTCGTACTTTCATCATCTTCATTTTAAAATTAATTTTATTAAAAAAACAATATGAATATATTTAATGATGTTTTGTACGCCCAGTCACTGACTGCCACCACACTTTCACCCGGTTGCCGCCAAATTTTCATTAGGTTGCCGTACTGTCGGACTTCCACCTTGTTGACCTTAATTTTGTCAAATCACTGGGTCTGGAGAGTTGACTTGGTTGAATTGACCAAGCCAGGTCTCAAGACCTCTCCTAATCAATTTCTTGGGTCAAATTGAGTCTGTCGAGCCCAGACCCGGGTCCTGGGTCAACCTGGTTGACCAGGTCAACCAGGGTTGACCCAAATTCACCCAAATACCTTTTTTTGATTTAAAATCAATTTCAGAGCTCCTCTGGCTCATTTCTCCCCTCCACTGGACTCAGTGGGTCAGACCCAGCCCATCGGGCCTAGACCCGTGCCCTGGGTCAACCTGGTTGACCAGGTCAACTCAGATTGACCCATTTGATCATTTTGAGCCTAAATTTAAGTCAAACCTATTCAAACCCTTGCATAGCTCATTCCCCCACTCCCTTGGACCCAATGGACTTGGTTGACCAACCCAAGTTTTCTTGGGTCAATTTTGACCCATTTAAACCTATTTAAGGCCCCTTTTAATGCAATTAAAGGCCCTATTAATGATTTAAATTTTAAACCATGACCTAAATAACCTGTTTTCCCTCCTATTTAGCTGGAGATCTCATCCCAACCATCCATGATGAGGCTAGGAGTTTAAATAGAAGAAATTAGGGTTGATTTAGGATCTTTTTCCCTTTTGCTCTCTCTCCAGACCTGTTCGAGCCTTGAGATTTGGTGTGAGAGTTTCCACGACCTTTCCCTAGCTTTTCCAACCAAAACTCAGCCTTCCCAAGCCGGCGGCTGCGAGATTCCGGCGAGACCGAAGGCTAAACCCTTCCTAGATGAATTCCCTTTGATTTAAGGCGAATAAAGGCTCGAGTTCAACTAGGAAAACGTACAAGGACAGTCTACAAGCTCAACCATACGAAGATCTACCGAATCCATCGTGTGGATTGAGGTATATCAGTAACCCTAGTTAGAAACACTTAGAACAATATAACGTTTCATTCAAAGCATTTTAGATCTCAAAAATAGGCCCCCATAAATGCTCTTCACTATTAGATCATAGGTTTAAATTTTTGTTTGATTTCATCCACCCAATCAAGAGAAATCGCCAAAAAATAAATCTAGGGTTTCGGTTTGAGGGATGCTTGGGTGGTCCATCTCTCGGCCTGTTGAACTCGCGATCAATGGCTCTGATCGAGCCATATCGCGGGATCACGCAGCCGCATGATTTTGCCTGTAGCACGGAGCGTCATGCGACTCGATCACGGCCGTTCGGTCGTTTCCACGGGCGATCCAATGGACCGCGATCCACGTCCTACATGGATTAGTGGAACCATTACAGCGGCATCATACCGCAATCATTGCAATGATTGTCACTGTCGGCAATCATTTCTCGGGACTGCGGAGCCAGTCCCGGAGCGCCACGTGGCCCGCCTCCGCCTTTAATTAATTAAAATCCATTTTAATTCCTTTTTAAACCATATTTTCTTCAATAATTCATCAAAAATTCATTTTTGTCCCAAAAAATGCGTACAAAACATCATTTTGTTCGTACTTTCATCATCTTCATTTTAAAATTAATTTTATTAAAAAAACAATATGAATATATTTAATAATTATAAAAATAGTGATTAGTGTTATTTTAATATTATTATTATGTTATTTTTAATTATTAGTATTATATTATTATTATTATTATTTTAATTATAATATTAAAAATTATTATTATTTTAATATTTTTGTTTTTTGTTTTAAGATTTATTATTATTATTACTAACTTAAAAAACTATTTTTTGTTGCTATTTTTATTATAATTATAATAATTATTATTATTAGCATTATTCTAAAATTATTATTATTATTTAACTATTTTAATTATCAGTATGATTATTTTAAAATTGTAATTATTTTCATTAAGGTTGTTTATTATTATTGTGATTATTAATTTATTTATTCATTGTTTTTATCTTTATTATTATTATTGTTATTTTTATTATTATTATTATTATTATTATTATTATTATTATTATTATTATTATTATTATTATTATTAATTCAAAACCATTATTATTATTATTATTTAGATTACTTTATTATTTTAAACTTTATTTATCATTATTATTATTTTCTTATCATTATTTCTATTTAATATTATTATTGTTATTATTACTATTATTTATACTTTTCTTTAAAATCATTCTTTAACTTACTTTAATTTTAAATAATTACTTTAATATTATATGATTAGTCACTTTAAAAAATCAGAAAGTTTAATATTTGTTTTACAACCTAATTTAATGATTATTTTTAAATATTAATTATTTTGAATCATTTTAAAACCTTTTAATTACCTTTTAATACATTAAACTTGCAAAAGTCATATATTTTTCATCTTAAATCGGATTTTAGCATATAATACCTTGAAATTTTCAAAATAATGCTTATTTTATTTTAAAATTCTTTTTAGAAATTAATTTTTACTGTTCTAGGAGATTCCTATCTTATATTATTATTTGGGTATCTTAATATTATTTAAATGATTATTATAATAATTATTTTTAAATTAACAATTATTTTCAAACCATTTTGAAACCTCGCTTGGGTGGCCAGTTGATATCCCCTATATGTGTATTTATTACAAATTGATTTATTTGTAATTATCTTGTTTTCCAAAATCTCTATATTTATAAGTATTTTAAATTATTTTAAAATTACTTATATTTTAAATCTTAATTTTGGGAGATCCACTCCAATGAAATTTTAAACATGGATTGTACATGTGAAGAGCAATCATGGGGGAGTCGATTAGTGAATGATTGAGTATTAATCATTCACTAATCACCTCATTTAGCGTAGTTATTTTATTATCGTAGTTTACATGCGTAGGTGAGAATCGCTATCCTCTATAGTTAATCGTATGTATGATCCAATCTGTCCCTTTCACTTGGCCCGTTTGGGAGGAGCGCGGAGGTCTTACGATCATCTCTATCTTTTGGGGTAGGTGGGGTCGTATACCCCTCTGCAATCCTGCAGTCGTAGCGGTGCCCTTTCGGAGGTCCACACACCTGGTTATCGATCACCGTTGAATTTCAATCTGACCTTTATCAGATCACCACTAGACCATTTACCACTTCCAGACTTCCACCCAATAATCGAGCATTACCGGACTTCCATCTGACCTTCGTCGGATCATTCCCCGTCAGATAAACTTCTATCTAGATGCCATTAAACTTTTGCACAAATGTCACTAGACCTTTGCTTAACTCTCCAAACTACCGCATTTGACCACCTTTAAGTCAAGTGATGGGTCAACCTTTATAATCCACTCAAATTTAATAGAAACTTTTGACCTGGGCGAGGCCTGTGGTTTTTCCCTCTCAAACTTTCCACATAAAAATGATTAGATGTTTTACTTCTCTCTCTATTTGTGTGCTATATGCATGTGCATTGCTAAGTCTAAAATTTTATTCACCCTACAGCGAGGAATATTTTATCCCGCAATAGTTTGACACCGTCTATGAGAACGTGATTCCTGACTGGGGGCAATTTTTGCTCCAACCTCAAAAGGTCATCCATGTTAATGTCATTGCATCAGCTATTAATGTATTAATTTCATGGAAATTAAATATAGCCTAGGGGCAACTTTGACTACAGTTATGGTCAAGATGATTTCTCCAACTTTTCTAATATATAAAATGATATCTTGGAATTACAAAACTTTTAGCAAGTGCAATGATGTTTCCAATAAATTTCAAACTTTATATAATCCCTAGTTGGACTTATACTCCTGGGTAAGGTCTTAATGTTGACCTCAAAAAGGAAGCAACAATTTAAAGATAGACCATTATTTATCTTTAATTTGGGATGCATGTGGCATTTGCACCCTCCCAATCAAAGCAAAATTGTCCCAGGGGATTCAATTCAATCTCTTCCATCATGTTAATGTCATCGAATAACGCTCTAACATACAACCTCATATAGGTTATATATTCTTGATGGATTATCTTGACCTCTTTCATATAGGTTAATGTCATTGATCAATTCTTTGACAAACAACCTCAGATTGGTCAAATATCTTTGATGGATTCTATCGACCACTTCCACACAGGTTAACATCATAGAGCAATACTTTGACAAACAATCTCGGATAGGTCATATATTCTTGGAGGATTGTCTCGACCTCTTTCACACATATTAATGTCATCGAGCAATGCTCTAATAAATAATCTCGGATATGTCATACATCATTGATGGATTCTCTCAACTTATTCCATACATGTTAGCATCATCAAGTAACACTATGAAAAATAACCTTGAATAGGTCACATATCCTTTTTGGATTCTCTCAACCTCTTCTGTATAAGTTACCCTCATCAATCAACACTCTGACAAACAAATTTGGATAAGTCATACATCCTTAGTGGATTCTCTCTGCCTCTTCTATACAAGTTAATGTCATTAAGCAATTAATGCCCTGATAGTAACTTTGATAGGTCATACATCCTTGGTGGATATTAGTATATTCTTCATAGGTAGAAAAGGTAACTTATAGCATATCTAGTGTCCTACCATTTGGAGGGGAATACATAAATGAATGAACAATGCTTAAAGATTAATGCGGCGAGGATAAAAAAGAGAGAAGAATGGAGAAACAATATAAATAAAATATCCTCTTGGTTCTTTGAAACTCACTTCATGTCAGATGAACTAGAATAACATTTTTGGGTATTATTTAGGGCACCTCGCTTCTGGCTGAAAACATTTGCCTCCCAATAGAAGAAAACTGCAGCCATTGGGTCTTAAGCCTGTGTAAGAGTACTGAGTCTTGATCACCTCTATTGCAAGTATTTAGACTCTTACCAAATAGTTTTTTCTCCAATGGGAGTGAACTGGAGCCTGCGTGGGAGAACCTGGTCTTGATTGCTTTTGCCGCCGGTATTTATACTCTTGCTGAATAATTTTTCTCTCAAAGGGAGTGAACTGGAGCCTATGTAAGAGTACTGGATTTTGATCACTGCCACTAGCATTTAAACTCTTGCCGTACAGTTTTCCCTCAATAGGAATGAATGGGAGCTTGTGTAAGATTATTGAGCCTTGATTGCCACCTCCGGTATTTAAACACTTGTCGGACAATTTTTCCCCCACTAGAAGTAAATTGAAGCCTGCGTAAGAATACCGAGTCCTAATCACCTCCACTGCCTGGTATCTAGACTCTTACCGGACAATTTTCCCCTCACTAGGAGTGAACTGGAGCTTTGCGTAAGAGTAGTGGGTTTTGATCGCCGCCACTAGTATTTGAACTCTTGTCGGATAATTTTTCCTCCAATGTGAGTGAACTGGAGCCTACATAAGAGTACTGAGCCTTGATCGCTGCTTCCAGTACTTAAACTCTTGTCAGATAATTTTTGCTCCACTGGGACTTAATTGGAGCCTGCGTAAGAGTACTGGTCTTGATCGCCACTATAATTTTTTTTTTTAATTTTTTCTTTCTAACTTCTCCTAAAATTATAGAAGAAATTTTTGAACAGGCTAAGAGAAGTAGTGCCTTTTGCCTGCCTCTTAAGGAGGTACTTATAGTTTTTCAATGGAGGTTTGAATGGAAATTTTTTGAAATTTTAATTAATTTTTGGAATTTTTAATGTCCAATAATTAAATAATTTTCTATTATGGAAAAAATTAAATAGAAAATAAACTAAGAGCAATTTTATTTAAAAATAAAATAAAATGCAAGAAATTAATTGTTTCATTTCAAGAAAAAATTCTAAATTTTTCTAAAAAATTTTGAAATATTTTCAAAAAATTTGGAGCTAAAAATAGTATTTTACTATTAAAAATCCGCCATAAAAGTGATGGCTACTGTCCCTTCCTTAAATGGCTTCTTATATATATATATATATAAATTATAAAAAAAACAAAATCGTTATAATAATGATGTATGTATAAATTAATTATAACAGATATTTCTCATTTATAATTAATATTAATTAATTATTTAGTTTTGTAAGTAATTATCATATATATATATATATATATACCCGAGAAGTTCGACTTGAACATTTTGGGGTCTACATAATCATTTTTCGATGTTACGGACTAAATGTTGACTCTTTTGTAGCTCAAAAAAGCTTTTATGATAGGTTTTGAGTTATATGAAAATTTTTGGAGGAAACTTTTTTGACATTTTTTTGCTCTGATTAACGCTCTGAATTCGCAGAATCCTGAAATCATAAATATATTTTTGGACACTACAAGATTCGATGTTTAAAAATACGGGTACAACTAATACGACACCAAAAATTACTTTGATCGAGCTCGAATCTCAAGGCGTATTCAAGTTGAAACTTTCATAATTAAATTTGTGATTATCTGAATTCCAATTTCAGCAAACTTATAGTCAAACTGAACGTCTCAAAGAGACAAACCTAACCACACTAAAATCTATCCAACCCGGGCCCAAATGGGTCCAAATCGGGGGTTCAAACAACATTTTGAAAGGCTAAATCCTTATTTGGATGACAAAATGATATTCAAATATGACATGCTCATAGACAAATTGAGCGATTCGGCAAGATGAATCCAATGAGCCCAAGATCGCTGAATTCTAGCATCATTAAGGCACTTAAACAATTTGAAAAACTCTCTATGGACGGGTGAATCAATACGAACCATCTAATGGAACACTCCGAACTTGCCCCGGATCTTCTATATGTTTACAGGGTGTGCCACTCATGAAAATCTATAAATAGACCCCACTCTCTACAAGAGGTGATTTTTTGCTAGAGATTGGAGAGAGCTCTAAGTCTTCAAGAGCTTGTGCACCACTGCCGATTAACCCACATTGACTGCCGCCCGACTTCCACCCGGCCGTTGATCGTAGAAAAAATTTAGCCTGACCTTCGTTGGACCCCCGCTCGACCGTCGACTACCGCCAGACTTCCACTCGACCGCCAACCATCGCTGGACTTTAACCAGACCTTCATCGAACCACCACCCGGCTACCGACCGCCGATCGTTGACCGTCGCCGGACTTTCACTCGAGCACCGACTGCCGTCAGATTTCAGCCCATCCGTCGTTGGACCACCACCCTGTCGCCAACAGCCATCATACTTCCATCCTGCCGACAACCACTACCAGGCTTCAGCCCGACCGTCGTCGGACCACCTCCTGTCTACTGACCGCTGTTAGACTTCATCACGGCTGCTAACTGTCATCGAACTTCAGCCTGACCTTTGTTGGACCACCGTTAGGATGCTGATCAGTGCTGGACTTCCACCCTGCCACTGAACTTTAGCTCGGCCTTTGTTGGACAACCGCCTAGTCGCTAACTGCCACTTGATTTCCACCTAGCTGCCACCAGACTTCCACTAGGTCACCAACTACTGTCGTGCTTCCATTCGGCTACTGACCACCAACGAATTTCAACCCAACCTTCATCATTTCACCATCAAACCGTTGATCACCTCCAAACTTCCACCCAACAGCTGAGGGTCACAAGAGTTTCGCCTGACCTTCGTTGGATTATTCTCGTTGAAACTTCGTGAGGGTTGTTAAATCTTAAAGAACTAGTCCCGAGGCTAACCAAGAGGGGGTGAATTAGTTATTTAAAAAAAATTAACAAAGTCATCGGACTTCCACCTGATCATCACCATACATTTGCCTAACTTTCCAAACTAGTGCAATTTGACCACCTCTAAGTCAAGAGACGGGTCAACCTTTGTAATTAACTCAAATTTAGTGGAATCTTTTCACCTGGGCGAGGCCCCGTGATTTTTTCCTCTTTGGCTTTCAATGTAAAAAGATTAGATATTTTACTTCTCACTCTGTGTGTGTGTGTGTGTGTGTGTGTGTGTGTGTGTGTATATATATATATATATATATATATATATATATATATATATATATATATATATATATATATATATATATATATATATATATATATATATATATATATATATATATGTGTGTGTGTGTGTGTGTGTGTGTTGGATATCTGTGCATCGCTAACACTAAAAGCTTATTCACTCTACCACCGTGAATATTCTAGCCCGCAACAACTATATCTTACATAATGTCTTTGGATGCTTGTAAGAAGATGATAAAGGTTGTTTTTGATAGTTGGGAAAATTCATACCACACTATGAATTTGTTTATGGAAGTCATTGTCTCTTGCTCTCAGCTGGGCATAGTGAATCGACCACGAGTAGAGGAGGTGAGATTGAAATATAGAGCTGTATTTTTGGAATGTTGGGTGGTGTCTTTGAGTTGTTCATTCTGAAGATTTATTTCCTCACTGCACAACAAGGAGTAGAGAGTGTCTAAGCTGATTTGGTTGAGGGATGTGCAAATGCAAGTTTTGAAGGGGTTGTAGATAGAGGGAAGGCCATTCAAGATGTATAGTATAATGTCCTTGGAGTCGATGTGGGATCCAATATCAGCAATATTATCACTAGAGACTTGATTTGAGCAAGGTTATGTGTCATGGAGCGGTCTCTCATCCGGATTTGGTGAAGCTCGTTTTTTAGCTGGATGACATGAGACCTATTCGTGGGTTGTAGTCTTCTTTCTAGGGCAATCCAGACTTCATGAGAAGTGGAAAGAGTGAGCACATAGGGAAGAACAAAGGGTGATATGGTGGAGAAGAGAGCAGAGATTAAATTTTGGTCGATAAGGCACCATAGTTGGTAATTAGTAGTGGAGGTCTCGGGTGGATGGGATTTAGCTCCGACGAGGTATCTATCAAAGCCATTTGTAGATAAATGTTGATAGAGTTGGAGGTGCTAAATGACATATTTTTTATTAGTCAGCTAGATGGGAACAAGGTTCTTGAGATTGGAGATGAGAAATTTGAGAGGAGTATGTACAATTAAATTGGCTAGGAAGGCAGAGAGGTTGGAGTTAGGTGGGAGGGAAGCATCTGAGTCTTGATCGGCCATTGGACGAAGTGTGTGTTGCGATTAAGGACTTGGCTATGATACCATGAAAGAACATGTATACAAAAAGGAATAATAGAGAAGCAGAGCAGAAAGACGAAGAAGAAGAACAATAGTTTAAGGATTCTTTTTATTATGAATTACTGTAGCATTCTTTCATTGAGTAAGGACAGTTCGTTATAGGAGGAGTGTGAACTGCGTATGCCAGTCTACTACAACAGAGATGGTGGAGCTGAGTCTACTACGACAGAGATGGTGGAGCTGATTTGATGACTGATGATGTGGTCCTTGCGATTGCTGGCTGTGCTTGTGGTATGCTAACAATGACTGAATCTATGAATATGATACAATGCACAAATGCACATAAGTTTCAAAGAATTTTTTGGGCTTGCATGTTTGCAAAATAGTAGAACATTATATTTCTAAGCAGAGATGGGAGCATTATTAGCCCATTTTTGTCTCATTTTCTCCTAGTGTCTTTGCTTTTAATATTACTACATAGTTAAGAGCTTATTTGTTTCAGCTTGTTTCCAAAAAAGTGTTGATAAGAAGATATTATAGAAAGTACATCATAAATCAGTTTTTAATGGCAATTTCGAAAAGTCTTATCCAACAACCCATGAAAAGCTCCATTTGGCATCATTTCTTGTGTTGAGTTATGAAGATTTCAGCTTGCCCCCCAAAGAAACAAATTTTCCCCCGCATATTTTGAAATTGTAGTTTTAACAATGCTGGAATCAATTTCAGCTAGATTTGACTAATTTAGTCTGCTACTAAAATACATATCCATCAATTTCTTTCACCCCACCGGGCGGGCTTTGGTGAGTTGCTGGGCGAGTTTGATTGGGAACCCCCCATCCGAAGTTCAAATCCCCCCTCATACGGAACGACTCATCCAGGGGAGAAAATAACTGTGGATCCTGCACCTGTGGGGCTGGTTGCTGGTAGACTCACGAGGGATTAGTTACGCCACCAAACGCCTCTTTCGGGAGGTGGCAGCCGGTAGACACTGTAGAAACTCAAGAAGATAGAGAAGAAGAGAAACAGTAAGAGGATAAAGAGATCATGAAGAATGTTTATTATTTCCTTAACTGTTACAGTGATAGTCGTATGGTATTTATAGCCATAGCTAGTATAACTAAGTACACTTGTCATAACCTAACTGGTTGGCAGAATATAAGAGTAAGTATATTACTTGGTCTTAACATTCCCCCTCAAACTAAGTATTAGTAGTAATGGTTAGTTTGTCCCGAAGCAGTTTGAATCTTGGTGTAGCCAATGGCTTGGTAAGAATATCCGCAATTTGATCAATCGTACTAATGGGTAGGAGACGAATAACTTCATTCAGAATGTGATCACGTATGAATCTTTGATCAATTTCGATGTGCTTCGTACGAGCGTGAAAAACGGGATTATTGGCTAATGCGATTGTTGACATGTTGTCACAAAATACATCAACTGGAGCAGCGTGCGTAACACCGAAATCCATTAGCAGACGCTTAATCCATATGGTATCGACAGTCGCAGAGGCTAATGCGCGGTACTCCGATTCTGTAGAGGAACGGGATACCGTGTTTTGTTTCTTCACTGTCCAAGAGACCAATGTATCTCCAAGAAATGTACAAAATCCTGAAGTAGACTTCCTAGTCGCTGGATCCGATGCCCAGTCCGCATCCGATTACGTGCGAAGACAGAGGCTGGATCGAGTGATTGGTAGTCCGAAGTCCGTGGAGCCTTGAATGTATCGAAGAAGTTTCTTGAGCATTAGTGTGTGAATTGGAGCAGGATTGTGCATGTACTGAGAGAGATTATTGACCACATAGGCAATGTCCGACCTTGTTAAAGTGAGATATTGAAGGCTTCCAATGAGTTGCCGGTAGCGTAAGGCGTCAAAGACTGGCTGGTCACTTTGCTGAGTAGCTGTAATTTTGGTTATAGATGGATTAGCGACAGAGTTACATTTCTGTAGCTTGGCGATTTGAAGTATATATTTGGCATAAGAACTTTGAGAGAGAAAATACTTATCTGAGGATTGATCTATCTTAATGCCAAGGAAATGATTTGCCGAGCCAAGTTGTTTCATAGAGAATTTGAGTTTGAGCTGGACGATGAGATCGGAGAAGGCTTGTTCGTTATTGCCGGTAATAAGTATATCGTCAACGTAGACCAATAAGTAAATGTGTGTAGTCGCCTTGTGCATTATGAGAAGGGACGAATCTGCCTGACTGTGAGAAAAGCCGAGCTGACGGAGATAGGAGGTAAAGGTCGTGTACCAAAGTCTCGGAGCTTGCCTCAGACCGTAAATCGCCTTGTGTAGCCCACATACGTGAAGGGGATTAGTGGCATATACGAATCCTTTGGGTTGCTGGATGTATATTGTCTCATTGATGTCGCCGTGCAAAAATGCATTGGCGACATCTAGTTGTTGGATACGCCAATTATGAAACAGAGCCACTGTGAAGAGAATCCTGATGTTAGGAATTTTTGCGACGGGACTGAATGTGTCCTGATAGTTAATTCCATATTCCTGTTGATTTCCTTGAGCTACCAAACGCGCTTTGTATCTGGCCACAGACCCGTCAGAATTATACTTGGTCCTATATGTCCACTTTGAGCCGAGGATCTTACTGTTAACCGGCGGTGGCACTAATGTCCAGGTGCCCTATTTTTGGAGAGCGAAGAATTCCTGCGCCATTGCCTGTCGCCACTCAAATTTTTTGCTTGCCTCGCTGTATGTGGTTGGATCATCTTGACTTTGAGTTTGATGAAGTAAATTGAGGCATTGGACTGGTTTAAGAGATCCCATCTTGGACCTGGTGGTCATCTGATGTCTGGCATTTGTGTCACGGGGCGGTAGAGATGCCGTAGTAGGGGCAGTGTCAACCGGTAAGTTATATTGTTGGGAGGTGGTATTATCAGATGCCTGAGAAGTGGAGCTAAGGACATTGCTGCCAATATTGCGGGAATTTCGAATAGAGTGAGGTATAAGAAGCTGATGTGGTGGCTGGTTCGTAGATTGAGTAGGTTTAGATATAGTTCCTGCATAGGGAAAAACAGATTCGTTGAATGTAACATTCCGTGAAACAAAGATTTTATTAGTTACCGAGTTAAGACATTTATAGCCTTTTGACGTCTCTGAGTAGCCTAAAAATATGCATGAGGGAGAGGTTGGCATGAGCTTTGTTCGTTGTCCCGACTGTATCAAAGGAAAGTATTGACATCCGAAAACTCTTAGATGTTCATATGATGGTTGAATGTTAAACATTCTTTTGAGCGGAGTAATGTTATCTGTCGTGGGAGATGGCAAACGATTGATCAGGTAGGTGGCCGTTAGTGCTGCGTCCAGCTAGAATGCCATCGGAAGACCTGCCATTTGTAAAAGAGTTCGGGTTGTGGGAACGATGTGTCTATGCTTACGTTCCGCAATTCCATTTTGTTCCGGAGTGTAGGGACATGAGTATTGGTGCCGAATGCCTGCAGTCTTAGTGAAGCTGAGAAAACGATTATTAACGAACTCACCGCCACCATCTGTACGAATGGTTTTAAGTTTGAAATTTGTTTATTTTTCTATGAATGTAGTAAAATGAATGAATGTATTAGTTACATCGGATTTGTGAATAATAGGAAAGAGCCAAGTGAAACGAGAAAAATCATCTACAAATATGAGATAATAGCGAAACCCTTGGTTGGACGAAACCGGGGATGGACCCCAAACGTCAGAATGAACCAATTCGAGAGGAAATTTAGTTCGGCTAACCGAGTTTTCAAATACTAGCTTATGACCTTTACACGACATACAGGTGGTACAAACAGATTTAGTAGGTAAAATGTGTAAAGCAGGATTGAAAATAGAAATATTATTCAGAACGCGTTGATGTGGGTGACCCAGTCGAAGGTGCCAGCTGTTCGACAAAGTTCGAGATGCTTGTAATGCAGTAATCGGTGCAGGTTGAGCAGCCATTGTGACCTTGTACATCCCGTGGCTGCATGGTCCTCTAAGGATGACCTGATTTGTCTTCCGATCCTTGAATACAAAACCGTTTTCGTCAAAAGTTATGGATATGGAATTATCTTTAACTAAGTTGGAAATGGAAAGTAAATTATAGGAAAGCGAGGGAATATGCAACAGTTTGGAAAGAAAAAGCTTACGGGCTGGGGTAGGAAGAATTCCCGATCCCGTATGTGCTAAAGGGACGGTTCTTCCATCCCCAAGAGTTACCGTATCATGGCCTGTGTAGTTATTGTAGAATTCAAGATTGTCGGTAGTGTTCGTCATGTGAGACGATGCTCCGGAATCGATATACCAATCCGTGTTGGTCATGCTATCTTGTTGAGCCGTAAGAGCCCTGTTGCTCTTAGCCGAGGGTTGATTAGGCGTGTAGTTGGGATTAAGACGATGCCAACATACTTCTGCGCCGTGACCCTTCTTCTGGCAAATTTGACAGATGACCACAGTAGTAGCGGCGGTAGAAGATCCAGAGGTATTACCAGACGACTGACGGACCCATCCTCGTCGACCGCGGCCTCGAACAGAGTATAGTGTCGATTGGTTGTCCGGTAGTTTAGGAAATTTTAATGCCACCGACTTGAGATGGATTTCTTCACTGATAAGAAGCGCATATAAGGTGTCGAGAGACAGCGACCCTTGCATTGTGCGGATGGTGGTGGTGAACGACTGGTATGCCGGTGGAAGGCCATTTAGGATGTATATAATGATGTCTTCGGGATCGATCGAGGAGCCAGCCGAAGCGATTTGATCGACGATTTTCTTGACCTCAGTAAGGTACTGAGTCATAGACATCGTCTGCATAGAGATGTTATGTAACTCGTGTTTAAGTTGGATTACCTTCGAGCGATTAGAGGATTGGAATCGGGTATGGAGAGTCGCCCATATTTCTTTGGTGGATTCAAGATGAATCACGTAGGGAAGAACCTCCGGTGAGATGGTTGAGCACATGGCCGTGGCCAAGTTCTGATCGGTAACCATCCAAGATCGCGTATCAATGTTCGGATCAGCATTTTCAGAGGAGTTTTTGGGATCAAGAAACGCTGTGAAACCGTTCGCACGAAATAGCTTGGCGATCTGAGTGCTCCAAATCGGAAAATTGTCCGGAGTGAGGGCGTGAGGTACCAAGAACTTGAGATTAGAGATTACGAATTTTAATGAGGAGGAGATGACCGTGGATTCGCCCACGGTAACGGAGGTGGTAGCGATCGAGGATGACGCCTGTTCTTGATGTGCCATGGCTTGAACCTCAAGATCGACCTACTTCTGATACCATGTAGAAACTCAAGAAGATAGAGAAGAAGAGAAACAGTAAGAGGATAAAGAAATCATGAAGAATGTTTATTATTTCCTTAACTGTTACCGTGATAGCCGTATGGTATTTATAGCCATAGCTAGTATAACTAAGTACACTTGTCATAACCTAACTGGTTGACAGAATATAAGAGTGAGTATATTACTTGGTCTTAACAGACACCCCGTTTCAAAAAAAAAAAAAAATCAATTTCTTTCACAATATTTGCAAATTCGACAAATTATTCCTGAAACGTAGCCTTCAAGTGGATAAGTTCTAGAAAGCCAATATTTTTCTCTATGTAACCGTCTTCTGCTGCACTTATGAGAAAATGAACCTTTCGTACCTGGCTGTGGAATTTTTTTTGTTTTGTTTACATGTATGAAAAAGTGGGAAGTAGGAAAAAGTGGGAAGTGGAAACTTCAACTGTTATAAGTTGACAAAGAAAGTCAGAAATAACTTCTGAAAGTGGCTAATTAAGACTTCATTTTCATTTGAGATAATTTTTATTTTTTTAAATAAATTATAAAAAAACTAAAAATTTTTTATTAAAAAATTATTTTATAAAGTAATAAAAAATGATCTCAACTCAGTTATTATTATATACATATATATTTTTGTCTAAATATAATTTTTCTCTTAAATAATGAGGGGGATTTCGTCCAATCAATTTCATTAATAAAAAAATAATGCATCAATAATGAGTTACAAAAGATTATTAAAAAGAAAAAGCCATAAATAATGATAGCAGAAAATTTTTAGCAAGTCAGCAAAGGATTTGTTTGTAACAGCCGTGACTTTTTATAAAATTGATTGTAAAATTATTATAGAGAAAATTATTTAACTATTATGAAAAAATAAATTTTAACTATATAAAATTTTAAAAAATAATGAAAAAGAAACCAAAAAATTTGTAACAAAATGAAAATATGATTATTATTTAAAAAACAAAATAGAAAAAAAAAATCTCAAACAAATTCTAAATATGAATCCAGTCAAAATTCCAACCAAAGAGAATTAGAAAGTAGCTCCTATAAGAGTAAATTCTAAGCAATAGAGGTTCGGGGTTGGGAATTTTATTATATGGGCTCATATATTTATCCTAATTATACATTTTATAATATCTTAATATAAAGCCTAATAATTTGTGATCAAATATAATTAGGATTAAATATTTATTGGCTTTAAAGGAATATTATTTCTTTTATTATTTCATAATTTGTATGGAGTTGTTATGCATATAGAGACTAGGTATTTTATTTTATTATTAATGATGGACTAAAAATAAAATAAAATATATTTAAAGTATAAATAGGGATCCCACAATTTTTCTCTAAACCCTAATACCCTATAGATGTGAACGATAATAGATCCCACAATTTTTTCATGGGATCAAATACGCTTCCGATTAAAGTTATTTAAAAGATGATTTGACTGTAAACGAACATTTATGTATTAAGCCTTTATTACACTTATGCCATCTCAGTTTCTTTATAAAGACTACTGTACCTCTTACAAGGAATTAATTCAATAACAACAGTTTCTTTATTTTTCCTCTCTGCTGCATCTCGTTCTTACTGCCCATTCCCCAAATCCAACCCACACCACCTACGCTCAGGCTGTCAAGCACTCGCACTGGCGTCAAGCCATGTCCGAGGAATTCCATGCTCTCCAGAAACAAGCAACTTGGACACTCGTCCCCGCCCCGGATCACACGCCTATTCTCGGGTGCAAATGGACTTTCAAGATTAAACTCCTACCCAATGGCCAAGTAGATCGGTACAAGGCTCGTCTCGTAGCACAAGGCTACGACCAGCAATACGGCGTCAACTACACCGAGACATTTAGTCCTGTCGCCAAATTGACTACAATTCGCATTCTTCTCACACTGGCCCTCAACCGGAACTGGCAAATTCTCCAACTCGACGTCTCAAACGCTTTCCTTCACGGTGACCTCTCCGAAAACATCTACATGCGCCAACCTCCCGGATTCGTCGACAGTGCCTCCGCGTCCTCCGTCTGCAAATTAAACAAATCCCTCTACGGTCTCAAACAAGCACCGCGGCAATGGTTCGATAAACTAACCACCTTCCTTCAGAATCAAGGCTTCAGGTTCACTCGTTCCGATCCCTCCCTCCTTTCTTATCATCATAACAACATACAAATTTTTCTTTTAATTTACGTTGACGACTTTCTAATCACAGGTAATGACTCTGCCGCACTCAACAACCTTCTCTCCAAGTTGCATTCTCAATTCGCACTAAAACAATCCAGCCAGCTATCCTTGTTCCTCGGGATTCAGATTCTCCGGCAGCCCACAGGATTATTTCTTACACAGCAACACTATGCAGAAAAGCTCCTAAACGATTCTGGCATGGCTGATTGTAAACCCGCGGACACTCCGTCGACTCCCAAATCCAATCACACAGCAACATCCAGCCAGCCATTTCACGATCCAAAGCTGTACCGTCGTCTAGCCGGTTCTCTCCAATATCTCTCTATCACTCGGCCGGACATTGCCTTCGCTACAAATCAAGTATGTCAACACATGCATATGCCAACGATTCTAGACTTCCAAGCTCTCAAACGCTTGCTTCGATACGTCAAAGGCACTCTTTCCTTCGGTCTTCCCCTTACTACCGGAGATCTCACCTTACGGACATACACCGACGCGGACTGGGCTTCCGATTCCTCCGACCGGAAATCTATTTCTGGGTTCTGTACATTCTTGGGTCCAAATCTCATTTCTTGGTCCGTCAAGAAGCAAGTGACTGTCGCTAAATCATCTACCGAGGCTGAATACAGATCCCTTTCGGCCGCCACCTCCGACGTTATCTGGTTGCGCCGTCTAACCGAAGAACTTGGTCTGTCGCAGCCCTCTCCTACTCAGATTTTTTGTGACAATACGTCTGCGATTGCGCTCGCTCGGAACCCCGTCTTTCACGCCAGGACCAAGCATATTGAGATCGACTACCAATTCATTCGTCAGCATCTCATGCACGGCGCTATCTCCATAACTCACATACCATCCGAAGAACAGATTGCCGACATTTTAACAAAATCTTTCTCAGCATGTCGTTTTCACAATCTTCGTCACAAATTAACCATTCGATCCCAGAATGATTAATTTGCGGGAGGCTGTAAACGAACATTTATGTATTAAGCCTTTATTACACTTATGCCATCTCAGTTTCTTTATAAAGACTACTGTACCTCTTACAAGGAATTAATTCAATAACAACAGTTTCTTTATTTTTCCTCTGTGCTGCATCTCGTTCTTTCCGTCCATTACCTCGCCTCTCAATTTCTGTCATTGACATGCGATTTGATTGTTTCAAACAAGTGGTATCAGAGCCCGATTGTCTTGTTGAATCAACGAGAAATTATTTTCTCTAATCATTGTATTGATTAATTAAGATTTTCGGTCAACAAAAATCTTCATTTAAGATTAGTTTTTATTTGAAAAAAATTTGATTTTAGGTATAAAATATTTGCAAATTCTCCCAACACTTTCATTTTCATTTTGGAAAAGTTAGAAATGTTGTTGAATCGAAATTCAACATTATATAACTTACATGAAATTATATTTACTATTTTTGTCGTCAATGTTCATCGACTTCAATTTTATCTTCAATGTTCATCAACTTCAACAGAAGAAATTGTAGGTTATTTTTCATTTTTTTTTGTTGGAATCAGTCGCATAAACTTTTGCAGCCTTTCATTTTTTTTATTTTTTGAATACTTATCTATTAGTGACAAGTTAATAGTCTCTTGCATAACTGCGCCTGCTTTTTATTAATGAATTTTATATACATAAAAGCAATTTTGTTTTTAATGTCATATGCAAGGCTCTAATTAAATGTCAACCTCAAAATTAATGTATTAATAATTCATTCTCTCATCCACTTGATTATTAGACTTAAAGTTTTTCTATATTAATTACAAGGGATTTTTAAATACATAACATTTAAAACTATTGAAAATACATATTTAATACTAAACTTTTATATTTATTAATATACCACCTAAAATCCCCTTTTCTTTCTATTCTACCAATCCATTGAAAGGATGAGATACTTGTATTCACTGTGGAATGATGTCATTGATGGGGAAGACAATCGTTGATAGCGATTTTTTATGAAAGGTTAATTAAACGGAATGATAGAATTGATTAAAAGATGGGTTTTAGGTGATAAATTAATAAATATATAAGTTTAATTATAGTTGCAAAGTATATGAATATTTATATTCATAAAGGTTACATTCAATAAGGTATACTTAAAGTTTTCCTTCTGTTATATTAATTTCATAAAATTGAATAACTTAACTAACGGAATATTAATTGACTTATTCTGCTTACTGAAATGGATTCAGCAAATTGTGTGCTTATTATCTTATGAGAAATATTGATAAGTAAATTAATTTATTTATTAATAATTTATATTTATCAATTAAATATTTTTCATTCGAAATAATTATTCATTAATTTATAAAAATTAAATTAAATAATATATCATCAAAGTGATCTTACTAGATCAATTTATTTAATTTTAAACTTAATTGAATAATACTTATTTTTTTCTTATGCAGGGATCTATGTGGAAAAATATCGGTCCAATGAAATATTATTTTTCCAATAAACTACAGAATAGTAATAAATGTGTGATAATTTTAAAATTATTCATGCATACAATAAGTTGGCCCAAAAAAAGGCTTGTTATTGATAGAATTTATTATCAATATTTATTAATTACAAATTTAAGAGTGTCATTTACAAATTATATTTTTTGTCTAACGACTAAATTATAATGTTGTGTTAGGTATTATAAAAGTGCCCACCTTACATTATTTGAATATAATTAATAATTTTTCATTTCATTTATGTACAAAGATATGAAATTGTTACTATTTATGAATTTATATTTTATTCTTTTCTAGTTATATTTCTTATATGTCTGTCAATTTAAATAATACTTCAACGCTTAATAACTTTAATTTTAAGAAAAGAAAAAGAAGTTATAAAATAAAGGACATTTTATAAAAAAGGAACGCATTTTAAATTAAAATGAGCTTAAGGAAGATATTAATAAAATAATTTAAAAAGGATCAAATACGGAACTTAATTATCCGGTTTCTACTTTGACTGTGATTTTAACATAATCCAGAAGATGAAATTACGGTTTGCTAAGAAACCAGATTTTCATCTTCCGGTTTCTTAAAAAACAAAATTTAATTTTTTTTCCTTTAGAAATCGTTACAGTGAATTATGTTTCTAACTCTCTTATATTTTATTTTAATTTTTATAACTTTTTAGTCTTTTTCTACTATTTTAATTATAACTTTTTATAATTTTTATTTTGATTTTATAATAATTCTAACTTTTACTTTTTTTATTATAACTTTTTAGTTATAGCTTCTTTAATTTCTTATTTCAATTTTAACTTTATAGTTATAGTTTTTATAATTAATTTACCTAACTTTTAATTTAATATATCAATAATTTTTAATTTAATATATCATTAATTTTAATTTAATATTTGACATGATTTTCTGTATTAATTAATTGATTATGTTTTAATAAAAGCTATTATTTAATAAAATTGTAAAGGAGTGCAAATTCTAAGTAAATTTTCTAAGAAAAGGCATTTAAAGAGCATATGAGAGTGAGATTCCTTATATTAAACAATAAAGAAAAGGCATTTAAAGAGCATATGCAAGTGAGATTCCTTATGTTGAACCCTAAAGCACACATAAGTTACATATGGAGATACCATGGGTAGGTAAGCATCCATAGTACTTAATAGAGCACCAACTTGAACATTTCAAACAAATGTGGCAAATTTAATAACCCTAAACCTTAAACAAAATATTTTTATGCAAATTCACTTTTGCAATATCATTATATAACATACTATAAGCCTTATTGTAAGAGAATGAGTTGTGATTGTACATGCATCAAGTAATGCCAAAAGAAATAATGCAAATACTTTAAATAATTTTCCTTACATCACTATAGAAAAAATGTGAAATTTGTTGTGTGCATAAACATTGGCGATGGTAGAGAGATAAAGAGTTTAGCATCCTAGTTTTATATAAAGATCCAATACTTACACAAATAAGTGAGAGGGTACAAGAGTTATAAGATACACCAAAATTTTTACACATAAAACCTTAAAAAGGGGAAAAACAGTGGGGCCTAGCCCAACTAAAATGATTCTCACTCCTAGTGTTTGTAGTCGATTTCAAATTATACCCTTCCTCGAGGGAAGGTCTTGGCTAAATGTAGCAAATATACTTTATGTATAATACATTATGATGTTCTTAAAAAGAATGTTGGCCTGTTCATTTAGTCGGCTGATAGAGGTCTAAGAGGTCGAAGTCATGCGATTGAAGTAGAGGGGATTGTTGTCGGGCAACAGAGGTCAGAGGGATCGTAGTGGGCAGGCAACGAAGGTATGAGGGACCACAGACCTTCATTGTGGACTGATGTGTGGGAACCCAACAAAATAAATTGTGTTAAAAAAAAAAATTTCCATTGAAACTAGAGCGTAGCGGCGTTGTGCTCTGAAGCATAGAGGTGCCATAAGCTATTGATGTGTCATTGGCATCTCTATTTTATAGTAATAATTGATTCAACATGCAGTATTGTGGCACTGGTTTAAGCGTGGTGATGTTAGGCCATATATATATATATACACTATTATAAAAGGGGCTTGAGTTTCCTTCCCTAGCAAATCATGTTCATCCATTTTTTTTTCTTCTTAAATTATCTTGGCCATCGATTATATTATAAATTATAAATTATTAAAAAATAAAAAAATAATATTTACATAGTTTAATGCTCTTTATGTATAGATCTTATTCTAAATTAATTTGAAATGTTCTAAACGTTTTAGTTTCCCAGTTTCGAGTTTCCCGTTATTAACCTATTCACTTTTTTTATTTTTAATTACTTTTAGAAATTTGAATGGTTAAAATATTAATATTGTTTTCTTTATCAAGACATATTGAGCAATCATAATAATACATTATGTTTTCAATAACATATCGTGCACTATCAGATAAGTTCAAATTGTGCACAAAGATTTTTCCAACTTACAATCATTATCAGTAAACATCCTAGCAGATACAGTACTACATTATCAAGGCCTACTTCATCTAGGATGGCTTATTTTTTAGAAGTGATAAAATAGTTTTCTCAATTGAGATTTTATTTGGTATGACTTCTTTGCTGCTTTCTAAAACAGTTTTTTTTTATAAAAATTTTTTAAATTAAAATTTTTGATACTAAAAAGCAGGTTTATAAAATAGCAAAAAAACTGCCCAAATAAAATCTGAATTTGATTACCTAGCGGACTTCACAAATGGTAGATTTCCAGTCGACTCCCATTACAGGACATGGCAACTTCCAAAGAATCATCTCATGCATAGTAGCGCAATTCCATTATTTCAAATGAAAAAGAATATTTAATTGTTCATCAAAACTTTCCCAATATATATACTAATCCACAAAACTAGAATGCAAAAACTTGACAGGCCTAATATTGCAATCATTGAAAGTTTCCTATAATATTTGGGATGACATATCTATGGATATCGGAGAACTTGCTTTTTTGTTGTCATTCATCAGTTGTCCAAGTATGCCCATTTCAATCCAACGACACCGATATATATATATATATATTTGCAGTAAAAGTAGTTGAAGATTTCTTAATTCAACGACACCGATATAAAACTTCAGCAGTTCATATCATCCTCAATTAAGCAAATGATCAGACAAAAAATGGCGTTGAGTATTATTTTGTTAAGGAAAAACCTTCATAGTGAGCTAGCTACCTGCCCACCCTGCATCGAATTATCTTTATAATACGTCACAACAATCTTAATGAATCCACAAATCAAATTGTGGCTTATTACATTGGAGGCTTGAACGATGCAATTTAGGACAATCTTGAACTAAATTCTGTTTGTTAATTATCACAAGCTGTCAACTTGAGTTTGAAGACCGAAATGCATTTCAACCATCACTCCCGCAACTACCGTACCCTTCCGTCGGAGCTCCAATGACTATACAACATAAGGTAACAAATTACAAACACATGTGGCAGTAGAAATTTTAAAACGAGGAATTATCCATCTTATCCACCTGAATTACAACAACTATTATATGACTTCGCTAATGTTGCTCCAACTGAACTACCAGCAAACCTTTCACCACTTCGTGCCTTATAACACCAGATTGATTTCAGTCCTAATGCTACATTATCAAACCAAAGGAGCACCAAATTTTACAAAATATTGTGGAAGACTTATTGCAAAAATAATTAATACAATCTAATTTGAGCCCCCTCACTGTCCTTGCTCTGTTGGTACACAAAGAAAAATGGTTCGTGGTGTATGTGCATCGACGACTGAGCCATTTACAAAATAAGTGTCATTTTTCGGTTCTGAGGTTGGAATATATGTTGGACTCCTCAATGCGGTTCAAGATATTTTCAAAATTGAATATGTGCAGTGGCACTATAGAAAATTGCGCATTATTGGCGGCCGAAATCCGCCGAAAATCAAAAAATTCCGATGGAATATCTGAGCTAAGTTCGAATCCAAGGATTGTGTCCCCTTTGTTATGGGCTATTGTTATATGTTATTATGATGTTGTTTTGGGCTTTTTGATAATTAAGTATGAGCTAGAGTTTTATTGTGGACTTACTAGTGGGGGGCCATGCCCCCATGTCCCAATTTTATCTCTGCCCCTGCCATAAACGAAGTTTTATTTGGTCCGGTCGACCGAATGAGAGAAACATTCGGTCGCAGGCAAAATTCCGTTGTACCGAGGTGTACCGAGTTTTTCGAAAAAAACTCGGTACACCTCGGTATAGCGGGATTTTGTCTGCGATCGGATGTTTCTCTGCATCTGGTCGGAGGACGTAATAATTGTTCGCCGTAAACGGTGGATGCATATTGCCAAATTATCACAATACTTTTTTTTTGCATGGCTTTAGAATTAGTTTAGGATATAACAAGCGCTTGCTTGGAAGAAGTTGTTGAATAGATGCCCATCTGCATCTAATCAACTTGAGAAAGTCCAACCTTTAGAACAAGGTCATTATAAAGAGTAGAGTAGTGATGAAATATGACTAATTAGTCTAAGCCAACCTAAATAAGTTTTATAAGCCTATAAATGTCTCAATATTTAAAAAAATGAGATTATGATATATGAATGATTTTTGTTTCAATCTTTTTATTTTTTTATTTTAGAGATTGAAAAACAGGTCGAAATATTTTGTAGAGGATTTTTTTGATACTATTAATCACCTTCATGTCGGTCCTGGACAAATCCAATTAACCCAAATCAAATTATAACTATTAATAAATTGTTACCCCCATATATATAAAAAAAAAAGATAGAGTCACTTTCTTATTATATTTTTAAGACAAATATTAAAATATTAAAATTTTTAGTAAAACAATTTTTTTACTTAAAAAATTATTTAAAACAAAAGAAAAATGTTGTTCGAAATAAAAATTAAATACATAATTTTAAATATTTACCCACTAATACTTAGTTTGATTGGTGGGCAAGTACGGTTGGGAACTTCCAACCCATGCTCGATTTCCTTGAGCCGCAACGTCTCTTAAGCGGGATACAATCAAGTGCGAACTAAAAGATTTTTGAGATGAGTGCCTCTTCTAGATCAGACAAGAATTAGCCACCCCGTTCTTTGGAAGATAGCGGCGGATTGATATTCTTGGATTAAAAAAAAAATTAATATTTTTAGTGCCAGCCGAGGGCCGGCAACCCGCGTCTTCCTCCCTGTACGTCTCCCTCACTTTCTCTCTCCCCGGGGCTAAATTGGACACAAGCCCAATTAAACTCCTCTTTCCTTCTGGAAGGCTTTCCTTTTCTACTTCCTCGCTTGTCATAGTGCCCATTCTTATAGATTTCGCTTGGAGAGATGGGTCTCTTTCTCCACTTTGTTCTCTGGGAAGCCTCTCCCAGCATCAGATTCTAGGGTTTATCATTTTCCTTAAAAAAAGTGTTAGTACCTCTAGGCCTTTCGAGCTAATCGGTATTGCTTTTGCTATCGGCTGCTTATATCTTGCTAGGTAAGGTACAGGACTGATATGGAGCTTAGGTTTTCTTTTCTGGAATATTAACCTAATCACCGATAGAGAAGAAGAGAGTAAAAGAGATGAAGGGCGGCGCTGTTTTCTTGCTGACGGTTCTTCTGCTGCATATGCTCTTCATTGGTCTCGTTGCAGCCGAGGTATGCCTTGAACTAATCGCTTCTATTTTAGATCTCTGCTGAGCTTATTAGCAGTGTTTGTGAAATTCTTTTAACTGATCCCTTTGGCACAACACTCTTTTATTATCCTTGAACTAATCACACGGATGTGGTTACTTCCATTCTGTTTATCATATCGAACTTATGATTAAGGTTTGAATGTTTGAATTGGATTATTATACGTTTCAACCCGGATGTGTGAAGTTTGAGTGATATGTCTTTTTGAAGTGATTATTATGAAAGAATGTTGTCTCTTTTTATGATGTGCAATTTAATTCAGACATTGATTGAATCTTGAAGCTGTGCTACGCTAACTCTTTCAAGTCATCTGGTACTTTGAATTTAGGCTGACTCCAAAGAAATTCCTACGCCCGACACTAGCAGCCTTGCTGTATATATAAATGATACAAAAAATGCTTCTGATCATGTGAAAGGAGATGGCGAGAAGAAGGATAAACATCAAAATGACAAATCTCAGGAGGAAATTGCTACAAATGCTCTCAATGACACGGGAAAGAATTTGAATGAGGGAAAGGATAAACCTTTGGAAGAACCAAAGGCATCTGGTGATCTCAGCAAGGAAACTTTGGATGAGGGATCAAATGAAAAGAAGCCACGTACTGTTGACTCTCAAGCAGCAGGATGTGACCCATCTAACAGATGCATTGACAAGAAGACCAAATTGGTTGCTTGTCTGAGGGTACCAGGAACAGGTATTCTTTACCAGCATATATCACAATAAATTGTTTCAAACTTATCTTGCTGACCAGATAACTAGAAATCGACATGTCTGATTTACTCCAAAAAAATAGAATGTTATGTCATTGAATTGCACGATAAGTTTTTAGGTTATATAGTATTTATATAAATATAATTTGCAAAAAGTAACAATACTTATGCTTATTTATCATATTCTTCTGAAAGTAGATGTGGAGAAGTTTGTCTTATTAGTTGGCTATACATCATATAACTTAGTGCCATTTAATATGTTGAGTTAAGGAGTTCAGAGTTCTGTACTGCTTTAGGATAAGAAGTGCCTTTACCACATGAAAACAAATTTATATTGTTAGGACATACTACATAGTATTAAACATAATAGGACCTTCTCTTTTATCTATAAATCTCTCTGAAGATAAGGGGGGTTTGGAAAATGTTACGCTTGGACCCGTCCATTCTGGACCGGTCCAGTCGGCCCAACTTGTGGGCCGGCTCCTGCAGTACAACAGGCGCAAGCCTGCTGGTCTACAGGTTCCCAGTCTTGCCCCCCTTGGGGTGATACCTAGGGCTAATTGTTTGAAGGTTGTTTAGTCCTTTTGTGTTATTTTTGTGTTTGCTTTAAGTAGGAGTTTGTATTAGGGTTAGGAATGGGATAATTGTGGCTGATTTTGGGTTCTTGGTGCTTGGCATTTTTGGGCTCTTACGGTGTCTAGGGATTGGGAGAGATAAATCCTCCTCTCGGATTGAGGATCAACTATATCTTCATATTTTCCTTCTGTTATCTCTGTTTATTGCAATAAATTGCTGTTTTTTGGTTTTTCCTATGAGTTTTGTGGATATTTTCTGCTGTTTTTTCAAGATTGATAGGTTTTCACTTGAGATCTTCAAGTGTTTCCTTATCAAATTGGTATCAGAGCAGTTTTTTAGACATTTTTGGGCTGTTTTTGTGAAATATGGCAGCGGTTTTTTGTACGAAGAGGGTATTTTTTACTGTTTTTGGGGCCAAGTTCCAGATTTTTGAGTCCAACAAAAATTCGGGTAATGATGGCGGCCAAGTGAGTGGATGCTTTGGACGAACGCCTTGAGGGGGAGATGAGACAAATGAAAGCAACAGTTGAGTATAGAATATCCTCCATGAAAGACAAAGTTTCGATCTTCATGAGATGGTGAAGAAGATACTGGACAATCAAAATCAAATGGCGACATCAGAGACAAGAGGTTCGGTAAGGAGAAATACGAATTCTGAAATTCATAGAAGTGTAAACGATGTGGAGATCATAGAGGAGAGAGGTGGAAGGTATAGAGAGAGGCGTGATTATGGGGGGCATGAATCAAGAGGTGCTGATTGGGATAGAAAAGAGGAGGATTATGGTAGGAGAGGTGATGGTTTTGAAGTTAGGAGGGGAGAAAGTGAAGATGGGTATGGGTATGAGCGTGAAAGGGAGGATTGGGACACTTGGGTAGGACTAAACACTTGGGGAAGGAGAAATTATGGAGGAATTAGGGGAAATGGGGGAGATCCGAAGGTCCGGAAGCTGAAGATGTGCCATGCCCATTTTTGAAAGAGATGATGCACATGGGTGGATCTACAAGGTAGAGAGGTATTTCATCGTCAATGGGTTGACGAAGGAGGAGAAATTTATGGTAGCTGGCTTATGTTTGGAAGGGAAGACATTGGATTGGTACCAGTGGAGAGATTTGAGGAGGCTCATATGGAGTTCGAGGGAGTTCATGAAATGCTTATTTGAACGTTTTCGAACCGGTAGGGGAGGAGATTTCTATGAGTTCTTTACACTAGTACATGAAGGCTCAATGAAAAATTATCACGAGCGATTTGAGTACCTGGCGAGTCGATTGGATCGATTATCAGAGATTGTTTTGGAGGAGAATTTTATGAAGGGACTCAAATCAGTGATCCGGGAAGTAGTGAGGGTCATGAGGTCTCGTAACTTGGGAGAGGCTATGGAGCTGGCTCAAGTGGAGGATCAGAACTACCAGGAGAGGGGAGCCAGAGGCAGTAGTTCAGGTGGCTCTTATAGGATGACTACCATTTTCTTAGCCACCCAAGGGGCCTGCATCGGGCAACATTCATAAGACCCCAAGGGAGAAGCCAATAGGAGGAGGAAGTATTGGGAACTTCAAAAGACTGATGAAGAGGGAGATGCAGGAGAAGAGGGCGGAGGGATTATGCTTCAGATGTGATAAGAAGTACACTAGGGCATATGTGCAGAGACCGAACTCTTCAAGTTCTCACCGTCTGTGATTACGAGGAAACTGAGGAGTGAGGTGAGAGTGAGATAGGGAGAGAGGAGGACAATCTACATTTTGACATGATATAGGTTTCCTTGAACTCAGTGGTAGGATTGACTCTGAGTCATACCATGAAGGTGAAAAGTGGAATAACAGACATGGAGGTAGTGGTGTTGATTGACAGCGGGGCTACACACAATTTAATCTCTAACTAGGTCGTGGACCAATTGTGGGTGATATTGATGGATACATGGTGTTATGAAGTGATGATGGGTACACGAAAGGTGGAAATGGGCCAGGGGATATGTCAGGAAGTAGTGTTGACTATACAGGGGGTTTAGGTGAGGGAGGATTTTCTCCCATTGGAGTTACGGAGCACTGATGTCATTCTGGGAATGAAGTGGCTGCAGACCTTGGAGAACATCAAGGTCAACTGGGGAGCATTGATGATGGAGCTGGTGGTGGAAGGGAAGGGTAATTATTAGGGGTGATGCTGGGCTCTTCAAAGCTATGTTATCACTTAAAACTATGGTGAGGAGATGTGGGAGAATATTATCTGGTGGAGCTACAGACACTGGAGGGGATCAGATTGAAGGAAGGCTCTGGTGGAGCTACAGACACTGGAGGGGATCAGATTGAAGGAAGGTGGGGATATTCTTCTTTCAATGCAACCATTGATTCAGCAGTTCAGTGAGGTTTTTAGCCACATTAGGGATTGCCAGCGCCAAGGGAGTTGGAGCACGTTATTACCTTGCGGGAAGGTGTGTCACCCATTAGTGTTAGACCCTAATGCTATCCTCAATTTTAGAAGAATGAAATTGAGAGGTTGATTAGAGAGATGTTGGAAGCAGGGATTATCTGACCCAATCTGAGTCATTTTTCTAGCCTAGTGTTACTGGTTAAAAAAAAAAGATGGGAGTTGGAGGTTCTGCTTGGACTAATAGGCAATGAATAAAGAAACTATGTCAGACAAGTTTTCTTTTTCTAGTGATAGATGAGCTATTAGATGAGCTGAGTGGGGCAATTATCTTCACCAAGATAGATCTGAAGTCAGGATACCAACATATCAGAATAAAAAGGGAGGATTAGGGTAGATTTATTGAGGGATGGGAGTAGCCACCTTGGCTATTTTCTAGAAGGGGAGAGGCTTTTGTATTGGGGGCGATTTATGATGCCTAGGACCTCAGTTCATATTCCACACCTGCTCCAGGAGTTCTATGAAAGTGTTATTGGGGGTCATTCAGGGGTGTAGAAGACATATATGAGACTCGCCTCAGAGTTATATTGGAAGGTGATGCACAAGGATGTGGAGAAGTTGGTCACCAATTGTGAGGTCTCTTAGCGGAATAAATACATGGCCATGACTTCAGGAGGATTATTGCAGCCCTTAGCTCTACCAGATTGGGTGTGGGAGGAGATATCTATGGATTTTATAGACGAGTTGCCTCGATCTGAAGGATTCACCGTGATTCTAGTGGTAGTAGACAGGCTGAGCAAGTATGCTCATTTTATTCCCCTACGACACCCCTACACGACAGTGACAGTGGCATCAGCTTTCATTAGAGAGGTGCTCAGACTGCATGGGATACTGGAGGCTATAGTATCCGACAGGGATAAAGTATTCCTCAACCATTTTTGGAGAGAGTTATTCAGACTGCAGGAGGCAGTACTGAAGAGGAGCACCGCAGACCGATGGGCAGACGGAGGTGATAAATAGAAGCTTGGAGACATACCTACGATGATTTGTGTTAGAAACCCTTCGACTTTGGGCCAAGATAAAATAGAAGCATGGGCAGAATCTTAGTACAACACTTCATACTATTTTGCTTCTCATATGACCTCATTCAAGGTGTTGTACGGAAGAGATCTACCTCACCTGGTGTATATTGGGCAGAGTAACACTCCAGTTTTTTCAGTAGAAGCATACTTGGAGCAGAGGGACATGGTAATGGAAGAATTGAAGAAGCATCTGTTGAGGGCTCAACAGATTATGAAGAAACAGATGGATGAGCATCAGAAGGACATCCAATTTGAGGTTAGGGAGAGTGTTCTTAAAACTAAGGCCTTACAGGCGGTGGGTAGTCACCTCCAAGAAGAACAAGAAGCTGACTCTAAGATATTTCAGCCCTTATAAGATAGTAGAGAAAATTGGAACAGTGATGTATAATTTGAGGTTGCCTTCAATAACCACCATCCACCCAGTATTTTATGTGTTACAATTGAGAGAGCTTTGGGGATCACACAACCAATTCAGAGTTTCCAGCAACATTGACTAAAGATTTGGAAGTGGTTTTGGAACCCATGAAGCTACAATGGGTACGCCAGGGAGAAGAAGGGGTCAAAGAAGTGTTGATCAACTGGAAGGACCTTTCTGATTATGACGCTACATGGGAGCCCTACGAAAGGGTGGAATATCAATTCCCATATTTCTACCTTGAGGACAAGGTGATTCTTTGGGAGCGGGGTATTGATACGCTTGAACTGGTCCTTCTTGAATCGGTCCAGCTGGCCCAACTTGTGGATCGGCTCCTATAGTCCATCAAGTGCAAGCCTGCTGATTCGCAGGCTCCCAATTCCTCCCCCCTTGGGGTGGGGGCCACTACCTAGGGCTAATTGTTTGAGGGTTGTTTAGTCTTCTTGTGTTTTCTTTAAGTAGGAGTTTGTATTAGGGTTAGGGATGAGATAATTGTGGCTGATTTTGGGTTCTTGGTGCTTGTCGTTTTTGGGCTCTAGCGGAGTCTAGGGATTGGGAGAGATAGATCCTCCTCTTGGATTGAGGATTAACTGTAGCTTGGTATTTTCCTTATTTTATCTCTGATTATTGCAATAAATTGCTGTTTTCTGGTTTTTCCTCAGAATTTTGTGCATATTTCCCCTTTTTTTCAAGATTGATAGGTTTTCACTTGAGATATTCAAGTGTTTCCTATTAGAAAACTCCTACGTATTTATTCCATTAAAGAGTCCAATACATGATATAGAAAAGACCCAAAAGGCTGAACCAAAAATAATTACAAGAAAAAAATGAAGTTGAACAGCTAGAAGATTTGAGTGCCATGGATCACCTCTGACCAAGCCCTTACTGATTTCTCATCTACAAACCCTTCAAAAGCCTTTGTTATTCAAAAGAAGAAAAGCTCATGAGACCTTTAATCTATAGCTTTCATCAGAGAATCAATCAACTCCTGCATTACCTCACCTCAATTATGCTTGCGTCTGCATGGAAAATTATACAAGACCCGACCTTGTCCCCAAGAACTATCAAGAAAAGAATATTTGCATTCTGGTTACCATATCCTGCTCAACTGAAAGTAAGCAAATCTCAAGCTTTCCCTAGAAAGGACTTATCTTCAATTAGTTTGACCTTTCCAAGCAAGTTGAGTTAGCACCAAGTAATTATGGGAATCCAATTTGTGAACAAAGTCACATATATAGGAAACAATTCTTAGAAGATCCCTAATGCAATCTCTGGGATTTTCAAAGCACTAAAGGAAGCATAGATGAAATACGAATTTTAAAGTCATGTCGGGCTATTGCAATGACAGCTCAATTGTAAGCAAAAGTGCAAAACTAAAAGTAGCACATAAATTTTAATTTAATATGCCTTGTACAAATGGAATATCCTGAGCTACGATGCATTAAGCTCTGATGGGGATTTGAAATGGAGATAGAGCATTAAGGGATCACAATTGTCAATCATTGGCCGAAAATTAAGAACAAAGAACAACCAATTCATCTGTTGACTAAAGCTCTTCATCCTATTCTCCAATAGAATAGCACCAAATCTCCAACAGAATAGGAATAGTGGACTGAATGTTGACTGATGCTTCCTAAACTGAATCAGCGACAAACCAGCACCCAATTTCTAAAAATCATGCATTAGCATCCCTTACAACAATGATCATATATGTAATTTTTTTAGGTCTGGTCAACCTATTATTGTAAGTGGACATTACTCTCTTCCTTTTCAGTCTCCTAAATACCAGCATTTGGAATCCCTCATTATCCATCGAAATTAGTTCAGCATTATCAAAAGAACCAACCACTACCATGAAAACAATACCCTTTTCAACATGTCCTCTATTATCACTTAGATCAAATGCAACTTTTTCATCTCCAAGTTCTTTTTTGCACAAAAAGCTTGATCAAAACTCATTTCATTAAATTAAGTCCAAGTACAAATCCTTCAAGAATTGTAGGCCTCATTATCTTGAAAAAAAATTCACCTTAAGTGGTAACATATGATGCATCTACACTTCTCCTCAAAGAGACGTGAAGTGTTTGACACTTATCTGATATGAAACGTGTTCGAAATACCTCCGACACGTGTCAGACATAGAAAAAATGTGCCTGATTAAAAATAACGCGTGTTTTAAATATTTATGAAAAATTTAAATATAATTTATTGTATTTAAACTTTTTATTTATTTAAAATATAAAAAAAAAATTTCTTATTTTCATCTCCACAATACCAAATCAATCACCTGCACTCAATACCCCATTCATGAAATATTCTCATTTTCATTTCTCTTTGGCGGGCGCAATTTTGGTTTCACAACAATGCTCGATGTCATCTCAACATCGACGTCCGTCGTCACAATATCGACATTTGACATCATTACAACATCCATATTTCAAAACCATCTCAACATCAAAGTCTGATACTGTCTTGACATTGATGCTCGACGCTAGCAATTTATAGACCCACAACTTGATAGCTCATCTTTATCTGACATCATGCCCTCTCAGTATTGAAGATAGATGCCCTCTCGGTATCGACGATAGATGCCTCTCGACATCGACGCCCGATACTTACTGCATAACATCAATGCCCAACTCTCGACAATATTGTCGTCCCCTCTCTCGATGCCTGATATATGATATTGACATCCGACTCTCGACATCCTAATATTAATCATTTTAAGCTCAAACTCTAGTTAAATGATTTTTTATTTCTAAATTATTTTTAATATTATAGTTATTCAATTTTTATGCACTATTTTTAAAAAATAAAATTATAATAACGTATCCAATCCGTGTTCGTGTCCTATATTTTTAATAATTGTCGTATCCCATGTCCGTATCGTGTCGTGTACGTGTCTGTACATTATAGGTGGTAACTGTAACTCACCTGGAGGAGTAATCTCAATTCCTTCTACATGAGAATCCTCATTGTTTTAATCCAATTTTTCAGAAGCATGATTCTCCTTATGTAGTTTCTCCTCCGTATTATTAACCACCTCATCCATACCACTACTAGTTTCCTCTATATTAACATCATGAGTGCTTGGAACAGTTCGTTGATGGTCATATCACTAAAACCCATCATCATTACAATTTCAGTTCTTAGATTAAGAACAACAAAAGGATAGAAGTGTAGAACTATTCACCTGATTCAAAGTTGCAATTCATTTTCCTTATTGCCGTCTGAATTCTGATCACGTTGTGTTTTTTTTTTGTGGATTCAATATTTTCACTACATTTCTATTTAGACGATCATTGAATTACTATTTGGGATTAATTTTGTGTAATTTTTTGTTTGTATCAAAAGCATTCTAATGATTGTTTAATTGATAGTCTTTAAACTATGGATTTTCTTGATTGCTTAAATTTCTTTGATCACATAATTTAATTGCAATAAGAACTTGACCCTATGATGTTCTGCATCTCCAAACATTTTATAGTAAATTCTTTAGAGAACCCGAAAGCAATCAATTTTTCAAAGTGCAATGCAATTGCAAGGGTACATTTTTGCTTCAATGTGCAATGCACAAAGTAAAGTAGCACTTTTATTAGTTAAATCACTGATAACTTATATAAAATTTTAATAAAATGATATATTCTTTAACAATTATAGAACATGGAGTATTTAATAGATGCCTTAAAACTTGAAATAGAATAAAAAAGAAATGTGATGCATATACCTAATTTAGGGTATGTTTGAGACATCTTTTTTAATGCTTTCTAAAACAGTGTTGTAGTTAAAAAAAATTCTTGAATTAGAATTGTTTGTACTAAAAAGCTGTTTTAGAAAGCAATGAGAAAGCTGTCCCAAACGAAGTTTTAAAAATAATCTTTGAACGTAATAATTTCTATTTTGCATAAGAATTAGTAAGCGATTGCAAGTTTAAAATTAATTTAGTAGTTTGTTGTAAAAATAAAAAATTTTTAAATAGTATAAAAACACATTTAAGGTCATAACTAAGTCTAAATTTAAATGTATAAAATTTCATATAGCAAGCTAAAGTGAATTCATTAGTCATCAATGTTTCTTTCATTTACGTAATCGCTTCTTCCTTCAGGTAAAAATTCTTCTTCATCTTCAAAATCTCTTCTTTTACTCATTTTTCTCCTCGTGAGTCAATCCCATCTTCTCTTTTTTGTACAATATGAAGGTCAAGATGAACTAGCTCTCATTGTGGATGAACAACCTCTTGTTTTTTATATACTAAATCTTATAGACCACCTTCGATCAACTCCTCATATCTGTTCAGTTTGTCTCCAATTAAGATTTGCATCACCGAATTGTTGCTCACCAGCATGCTCCATTTTCTCAATTAATTACACAAATTTCATTAATAGAATCCAAACCAATTGAATTGATAACATCTCATAAATTTGTTTTTTTTTTTTTCACAATTTGATTGTTCTTGATGAACACTAAATCATTTTAGCGCTTTTAACCCATCCAATTTATCTTATTTATATGAATCTGTAGAAAAAAATCATACTGAAATGCATATAATATTTAATTTATTTAGTATAGATAAAATTAATAAATTATTTATTTGATCAAAGATACTCCAATTTCTCTCACCTCCAGCAGCATTGCAATTCAGTCCTAAATCTTATTGTCCAATTTTTGTAAATTTGGGGCTTATGCAGCATACATCTTTCACCACTCCACCGTATTAAAAATATAAAATTATAATATCAATTCTAAAAATTTTAATAAAAATTTTCAAATTTATATAGAACTTTCAGTTGAGTATGCTCGGAGATTTTTTATATCTTTTACGGATGACAAATTCAATTGCAATTAGGACAAGTACATAATTATAAATAGAGAGTTCTTTATCTATAACTATTCTCTCATTTGGGTCTCTCACTAATTGGTCAATGACTGTATATACACCTTTCATCAATTATCTTTTTAATTGTATTGTAGGCTTATTATTGTAAAATAACTCTGGATTAAAATAGTAGCCGTCTTAATGTAATAATTGTTAGAGTTGACACCTCAATAACTTTTCAATGATACAAAAGACTTTCTTTTGCTTCATTTCATTTCCTCCAAATGCACTAATTATTGCACCCGTTCACTTTATCCATTGCATCATAAATATAACTCATAGTCTTTTTCTTGTCATCATCTATTAATTCCAATTTTTTTACTAATAGACCTGTATGTAATCTTTAAAGCGTAGCTCACATCATTCCAAAATATCATCTTGATAAGGATATCTTTTGTTTTTTTTTTTTTTTGTAGTTAACATTGAATTTATATTTATTCCACACTTCATAGAAAAATATACAGTTTAAATTGTCTTTTTGCTTATGCATGCTTGCAAGAGTGATGAAAAAAGTAGCAGAACGGGAGATCACCTAGTCTCACCAATTATGTACTAGCATATTTTCTCATCATGTTAGGAATAGTTGCATAATTATATATATAGCTGGTTAACTCAAAAGCTTTCTTCATAATATTTTTCACTTGAATAATCTTCCCAATATCTTACAATATCAAATCGATGCAATGGGTTGCACATGACGTCCAATTTATACATCCTCTTTTTTATAGGCATTTGACCTACACGATGTCAAAAACTTAAGCTGTGCATCAAAGAGCTTAAAAATTAAATATACATACATAAAATACTATAAATTACTTATCTGCATCAACATAGCTATAGATGTTATCTGGACCACTTGGAAAACATCCTCCTATCCAATATTCTCTATTTTGCATTAAGGAGTACAAAGAGCTTTTAGATTCATATATGGACTCCAAGAGTATCATATTGGAAGGTGAATTAACCAATAGATCATTCTCTATGATTAGTCTACCCATTTGACATAAAGGTGCACTCCTTCTCTTAGCACCATTTTTTTTGTGATCCTCCACATCTTTCATAGTTGTCTGCGGTTCTCTTTCAAGTGAAGAAACTATCAACTCATGATAAGATAACAGTTTAGGACCCATTTTATATTGTGTGCAATAACCTTTACCATATGATCAAAACTTTTCAACTTCATTGCATTGAAAGGAATACCTAGTTGATAGAATCATCTAGGTATTTATTGTATAGTTCTATCCTTTATTACCTTATTCAAATATTCTTTGATTCCCATTTGGTTCATATTTTTCTTTCCTGCAACTTGTTTTTAAGGATTTTGGTATAGGAAATGATCCATAGAATCTTTCATTTTAAAGGTGCATTGATGCTTTCCGCTCCAGAACATTATTCTAAGGATTTTTTACTACAATGTATGTACATTGATTCTTCAGTATTCTTTGTCATCCCCTCATCATGTTACATAAAGTTTGTTTCAATATTTTTATTTCTTCTTGATAAGAGAGTAGCTCCTCTTATACATCCAAAAGCACCTTCGAATATTTAGTCATATTACTTCTTTTAAATGCTCCATAATGATTAATAAGATGCTCCTCGGCTTGAGATTTGTCTCTTTTCCACAATAAATGCATATGTGGCAAAGAGTATTTGATCCAGCTTTTAACTTGGTTTACTTCCAAGTCAGATATTTTTCTCCTCTCATTTGAATCGGTCATACCTTAATTTTTTTTATATAAATGAATAAATTTAATCATGAATATCAAAAAAATTACGATCAATTAAATAATTTATATAAATTAATAATTAATATTTTTATATAATAATTTAATATGAAATAGTTTCCTATGCAAATGAATAATTTATTAATTGAATTTTTTAGGATCATAGTTCATAAAATTTATAGATAATTAATATCTTTATGTGAATCATATAAGAATATGAATTTAATTTTCTTTAAACATCTATATACTCAAACATATTTTCTTCAACAATTATTATTTGAGAAATATAAATTAAATAAATATAAATCAAAGATATTTTATTTAAAAGAAAAATAAAAAATATGCTCAACATAAGAAATTCTGTTAAATATATAAATATAAAAATATTATTTATTTTTTAAATCTTAGAAAATATATTTACTTAGACAAATGACATCTAATGAATTCTATTTTTCTAAATTTAGAATCTTTTTAAATTAAAAAAATATTTTTTTAAAAGTGATATAATTTAAACTTAGAATTTTCTAAATTTAGAATCTTAAAAAAAAACATTCTCAGAATTTCTTAAACAAAAAACATTCTCAAAATCTTTTTAAAATAATTATTCACTTTAACAAAATTATATCACTTTTGGCTTGGTCCTTCATAAGCATGTGGAGGAAGGTCAAGGAGAAGAGGGCCTTGCACTGCCAGTTGCCATTCACAAGCAAAATAGCGATTGTCGTTGGGAAGGCCAAAGTTTATGATCGTTGTTGGGGAATGTTGTAGGTGTCATTTTAGGTTGGGGGTGGCGGGGGGACGGGCGGCTGTGTGATTAGGGTGAACTTGCAGGACGGAGAAAACAAAACGAGTTTTTATAAAATTTAACCAATGCTTGCTTTATAATGGACCACACTATTGAACTCTACCGCACTCTTTGCAGGCACACTCTGCATTGCTTGGCTTCTAAAGCGTGCTTTTAAATTCACTGTGGACAAGCATATATAAGAGAAAAAAGGATCAATCCACTTGTGCCAAGCCTCCTAAAATAGACAATGGAGAAGAATGCAACATCTAGCTAAATGCAGAAGACAAAAAAAGGCGATATAGTTGTACACTTTCTACTTCCGTCCTCTAAAATAAGTTAGAACTTGAAAAATTGGGGTCAACGAAAAAAAAAATCTAAGGTATTAACATTTTGTTGAAGATCTATTATTGAGTTCTCCTACCATGATCAAAAAAGTATATCGAAAGAAATTGTGTTTACTTTAATTAAAAATAAATTCTTATCAATTTTATTATACCATGCATAACCCTTCTTTCTGGTAACACCACATGCCCATGCAAGCTGTAAGAACACACACTACTGAGCAAGAGGAAGGAAAAACTCCATACAAATTGATATAAAAAGAAAACAACGTGTAGGTACGTCTTTTTTTTTTTGTTTTTTTTTGGTGTTGGCGAGGGCTTGAGCAGGGGTCTGTAGCGATTTTTTTTTTTGCTGGTTCCTCTTTGCTTACCCACATTCTTTGGTCCTCCCACCTTCCCCTACCATGACATACCTTCCCACTCCAACAAATTTTCGAGGAAGCCAAGCAACCCTCCCTTTGAAAGGGTCTAGATATGGTCTACCATCTCTATTTATGTTTTTTTATTCGTGCGAAGATTTTACTCATGAGAGTGAAATGTATCCTGTAAAGATATTATAAAATGCAAGATATGCTGACTGCATATTCATCAACTGTGCGCTCAAATATTATTGTTCTCAAGCCCTTAGGTCTGCTGTGAGTCTTGTGTGACACTTCAGTCAATGACATAGCCATGGTATACTGATAGTGGTTTCCATGGCACGAAAAAATGAAAAGACAGTAGGAATGCTGACACTGACTATGTTTAAAAAAATCTATCCAGTTGTGGGCCAAAATTTTTATGAAAAGTGATTGAAACCCCTTAGGTTCGTTCTTTAAGTTTGTGAAATTTACGTAGATGATGTCTTATATCCAAGAGCAGAAATCTCTATGAAATCTTTGGGCTTTGAGCTATTTTTCATAACTATTTGTGCCAACTGTTGTGTAAAATTTTTGTCTATACACAGCGATGACCTTTTGCATCACTCCACCGGTTTGAGAGTACCTTAATGTAGAACTAATGGCATGACACATATTTTATAAAAGCATTTGTGCTTAGCCTTAATTGTCAATTGGGCTGTAGGTTCACAGACATGATCGAACATTTTAGAAGTGGTGTGTAGACTGTACACAAAGTTAAGTAGAGTGGGAAATTTCGATCAGATTATGACATTCTATTGTTGATACGCTCAATTCTTATTTTCGTGCTAGTTATTTAGCTAATTTATTCGCGTGAAAGGTGGATTCTCTTCCATACTTCAATGACATGTTTTTATCCCCATCAGAGCCTGAAATTGTTGTGCAGTTCGGCTTGCGTTTTGTTTTCCTTGACAAATCTGACTTTGGAACAGATACGCAAGCTCTCTCGCTTGTCATTCAGAACAAAGGAAAAGGATCTCTTGACGTAAAAATCATTGCCCCTTCTTTTGTAAATCTGGAGCAAACAAATATGCAAATCAAAGCAACAGAAGACAAAGAGGTATCGTTGTTTACCTATGTCTCCAAAACTCTCAGAAGGATAAATAAAGTTTAATGTTCATTTTTTTCTTTTTTCTCCCTTTTTTTTCTTTCTACAATAAGAAGTAATAAAGGACTTGCCTTTAGATTGTGGGTTGCTAAGAGGATTACTTATTAGGAATCAATGATATCAGGGTTGAAGAACTTCATCACTAGCGTTATCCCAGTTATTTGGGTTCGGTCTAATGAATCCTTAATTTTCATTTATGTCAGTCTAGGGTGTTAAATTTATTCTTCATAAATCATTTTGAACAACTTTTATCCAAGTTACTTTAGTTTTATGATTTTTCATTCATAATCATCTAGCACTAATTTTATCAACTCATTTAATGAGTGTACTTTTTAACATTTTTTTGCATAGTTTAAAACTATCTAGGTTTATTTTTACTTACCTTATCTTCAATGGATTTCACTTCAACCTTATTTCTAATATAAATATTTGTTAACTATTCTTCAGAGTTAATCAAGGTTGTGAAAGTCAGACTATATATTGAATTGGAAGAAAGGTGTAAGATTCAAATGTTGAATCGGGGTTGAATTGAATGATATAATGAATGAAAAAAATATTATGGCTTAAATAATGCAATAAGTATAGTCTAAAAGAAATATATAATGAAATATAAATCATAGGCAAAAAATATTTTCTATAATTTAAAAATTAAACACCTCAATATTTGAAGGACTAACCTTTTCTTTTGAAGCTATGACGATTCTTTGAAATATTCTATTCCCTTCCTTCAAGAAATTGATTCTCGGAAAAAGAATTAAAGATGAGAGACATATAGCATCATATAAGAAAAGATATGCAAGTAAATATGAGTTGAAGTAAAATAATACTTAATACCCATGCACACACATTGATATAATGTACCTTCATTTTGAGAATGATCATCATGATAGGGCCTGCCAAAATGAAATTGTCCAGATTTACACTACTTTCAATATATTTAATCCAAAAAATCTAATAGACTATATATTCTCATTAGCAATAAGCTGACTTATGGAAGAATTTATACATGATATCCAAGCTCAAATTATTTTTGCCTTAGGTTATGACGTCAATTAAGAAAGTTGAGCGTGTTTAAAAGATCATTAGAAAAAATTTAACCAACTAAATTTATCAAATAAGAGACATCGACAATTAGTTTGAGAAAAATTTAACCAACTAAAAGTTGCCTTAGGTTATGACGTCAATTAAGAAAGTTAAAAGCATGCAATTACAATCGCTGGGTTTTTGGCCTGTGACCAAGAAAATACAATATATGTTTCTCTACATATTAAAAGAAAGGTTAGTGAAAGTCTTTATTTGGAGTATATTGCATTTTTAAAAATATTAAGGTATATTAATTGGAAGTTTAATAAATGATGATTGAATATAATCCTCTTAATTGACATGCAAAACTACTACTAACTTAATTTTTTTTTTCAACTTTTAGGCTGTCAGATGAAAAAATGGAAAGATGTTGCTAGTACCTTATCAAGAACTGCAATTAACTTGAAGAAAAAAAGAAACCAAAGTTTAAAGAAAGAAATGGATGATAGCTAAAAGTGAAAATAATACATGTGGTATGCGGCCAGGTGAAAGGGCGAAGGTACACAACTTTTGGCAAGTGTGATAGCAACAAACCGATCAGTGGTGAGTGCGGCCGTGCAAGTGGGGAGGTGACAGAGGGAAGGGACAAAAGGCAAAGTGTCGAAATACAAAGGCAAGCTGCTAGGAAGGAGGATTAGAGAAGTTGTGATCATGTGTTTTGCGATAACTATGGTCAGTTTAGACTTTTAGGATTTTGGGGTTTGATAAATTTAAGTTGTATTGTTTTTTTTCTATTTCTAGCCCTTTGATCAAGATCAAACAATTATAAAGCAAGGTAGCTTGGATTAGTCTATTAAGAGAACCCCTACTCGATTCATCAGTTCTCTTATTGAATCGCCTATTCTTACCAGTTCAGTGTTATAGCCAAGGTTTAAAAACCGGACTGGGCCGGCCGGTTCAACCGTGAGCCGATTGAGCGGTCGATTCCATCAAATGCGAAAATTGCGACCGAGCGAAACCACATGCGACCGTAGTGGAACCGCGGTTTGATCGCTCAACCGGTGGGTCGGAACGGTTCGTAGAGAACAATGCGGTTTTAAATAACAAATTATGAGCTCTTAATTTTGAATCGAACAGTCGTAATTATACAAATCTATTTCTTAAATCCTGATTAGTAATTACTAAATCCTATTCGCTATTCATCTTCTCTCGTTTTCGACCCACCCCGTCTCTGACCGGACATCCATTCGTGACCTACTACTTGAGATAAAGGCCTCGCCATAGTTATTTGTATTTGATGGCATCTCCTCTAGTTTAAGTCGATACTCAGCCTCCTTTACAACCATATCTCATGCGGTATAATAAAAAATATAAGATTTCCTCTCCATAAGGTAAAAAAAATTCTTGTATCAATTGATTCGATACATTAAGCTTTTGAGTTTTAATTTTATTTTTATCCATTTCAGTGTTATTTAATAGTTACTATTTTATGTTATCTTAATTTGTTAGTTTATGATTTTAGGATTTAGGTTTTGCTTATAGAAAGAAAAATAACTTGATAAGAGTAATCTTAGCCGGTACCGGAAGCCTATTTTTAAATTTTTATATTCTAATGTTTGTCTTTATTCTGTGAAATCAATTGGAATTATGAAGAAGAGCACATGTTAAGATAAAAAAATTGATTCTTATGTTTGTATTCAAAGATTTAATGCGTATGGGTAAAGCAATGGGAAGCATTCAATTTGTTAGTTTACATGTCTTTTTGTATGTGTACTGATATGTCACTACGTTCAGCTACACCCATGAAAGGCAAAATATAATAAATATTTGATAAAATGCATAGTTATTTTTAATGGTGCGAGAATTTAATTGAAAATGTTAGACAAAATGACCCTCCAATTTTCCATGAAGAATGTGGAAGCAGTGGTAGCTAACATTTATAGCCTTTGAAACACTCTCTTATTCTCATACATGTATTTTTGATGAGCATGAAAATTATAAGTTAGATTTTTTTGGTTGCTAAAGTTTTATAATAAATGCATATATACATTATCATTAGTTACATCATATTTTCTTTTAAAGACTGACATTTTGATGAGCCCCTCATAGGAAGTTATTTGGGGCTTATATATTAGTAATTTTTCTTTTATTTTTCTTGCATGTTTGAGCTTGAATAAACAACTATAATTGAAGGCACAGGTGTTATTTCAATAAATTGCTCTAAACTTTTGCTTATTATTTATGTTTACAGATTTTTAGTTTCATTTTTATTTATCTTTAGATATTAAATAATGGAGAGAGTTCAAATCTACTTAAATTGTGCATATGATGGTAAGAATTTTAATGATTTCATTTAGTTAATCATATTAGAATGTAAATACTCAGTACTTAGAGAGCAACTTCTAATTATAGTATTTGTGAGAAAATATACATTGCTTGAAATCATTTCACTGAAATTAAAGAAACTTATGAGAAGAAGCAGTTCAAATGTTTGCATTGTGAAACTGCATATAATGGAAGAAAAATAAATAGAATGAATCAATATTTAACAGGAGTTAAGGAGAATATAACTTATTGTAAAAAGGTTCCAAACAATGTTCAACATCAAATATAAGAAAAAAATGAAGGAAATTAAAAAAAAAACAACATGAACATAATAAGTTTGATAGTACATCGTTTCTTGTAGATTTGAAGCAGAGGAAGGAAGAGATTCTTCTTCTCTACCTAAATCACAATCTTTTGAAGCACATATATCGAAGCTTGTTAAAGGAAAAAAAAAAAGATTGCTGATGCCGACACTTTCTTTTCTCTTAGAACTAACGAGGTTTTCAACCTTCAATTAAAAGTGTCTTAGCATCTAAGGAAGCAATTCATCATGCATATATGACTTAGCAAGATAGTTTTTCAATTGTTGCATCCCATTTAATGTCTTAAATTCAATATTTACACAGAAAGTTGTGGATGTCATACATTGTTAATGTCTTAAATTTAATATTCTTTTTGAAAATTTCTTCAAATTTTTCTACATTTGATAGTGAACATCGTTTGAAATCTTTTTGCAGAAAGCTATATTTCCCTTAACTCCTGTTAAATATTATTTCATTCTATTTATTCATCCTCTATTGTATGCAATTATACAATGTAGACATTTGAACAACTTCTTCCTATAAGGTTCTCTAATTTCAGTAAAATGATTCCAAACAATGTCTACTTTATCACAAACACTATAATTGAAAGCTGCACTTGAAATACTGGGTGTTTCTATTATAATATGATTAATTAAATAAAATCATTAAATTTTTTTGCATTTATATACTCAAATTAAATAGATTTGAACTTGTTCTACTATTTAACATCTAAAGATAAATTAAAATTGAACTAAAAATTTATAAAACATAAACAATAAGCAAAGATTTAGCTCTATGTATTTGAACTCATATGCTTTCAATTATAGTTGCTTATTCAAGCCCAAACATGCAATAAAAATAAAAGAAAAATCAATAATATACAAGACTCAAAAGTTATCTAGCATTTTTTTTTTAAGTTATCTAGCATTGAATAAGTTGCTTATTCAAATAACTTATTATAAGGGTTTACTAAGATATCCATCTTTAAAAGAAAATTTGATGTAATTAATGACAAGACATATATGCATATATTATAAAATTTTAGCAGCCAAAAAGATCTGACAACTTACAGTTTTCATTCTCATCAATAATACAATTATGAAAATGAGAGAGTGCTTTCGAAGTCCATAAGTGTTAGCTTGCACTGTTTCCACATTCCTCATGGAGGGTTGGATGGTCATTTTGTCTAGCATTTTCAATTAAATTCTCACCATTCAAAAAAAAAAAACTATTCAATTCATCAAATATTTATCATGTTTTGCCTTTGATGGGTGCAACATAAAGTGTTGACATAAAAATTAGTTTTTTTTTTTCTTAACATGTGCTCTTCATCTTCATACTTCATATTGATTTCCCAAAATGAAGGCAAACATTATGTTCTAAACAAATTCAAAATAAGCTTCTAACACAAGCTAAGATAACTTTTATCAAGTTATTTTTCATGTATATAAGCAAAACCTAAACTAGAAAATCATAAACTAACAAATTAAGATAACATAAAATAGTAACTACTGAGTAACATTGAAATAAATGAAATAAAATCGAAATTCAAAAGCTTAATGAATTGAATCAATTGATACAAATATTTTTTTACTTGCTGGTGTGGAAATCTCATACTTTTGATTATGTCGCATGAGATATGGTTGTGAAGGAGGCTGAGTATTGACTAAGGCTAGAGGTGATGCTAGGGAATACGAATAGCTCCGGCGAGGCCTTCGCTCGGGCAGTGGGTCATGAATGGATGTTTATTAGGGACGGGGTCAGGAACGGGAACGAGAGAAGATAAATAGCGAGTAGGGTTTAGTAATTACTAATTAGGATTTAAGAACTAAATTGTATTATTATGACCGTTCGATTCGAAATCAACGACTCGTAATTCATTACTTTAAAACCATGCGGTTCTATACGAACTATTCCTATTTGCCCGTTGAGCAATCGAACTGTGGTTCCGCTACGGTCACGTGCGATTTCATTTGATTGTGGTTTTCACATTTGATGGATTTGGTTGTCCGACTGGTTCCCGGTTGAATCGTTGGTCTTATTTTTAAAACCTCGGAAAATAATTGGGGTATGAATTCAGTGTATAATTTCTAGAATTAAGATATATAGTTAAAATGGGCAAATGCCTTTAGAGAATTTATGTTTAGAGAATATTATGGAGATTTAAAGGCTGTTTTAATATATCAATTAAAAAAAAAACAATGATTAGATGTTATAGAAATGGATTTGAACAATATTAGGTTAACACTTAGGGATGATTATGAATGAACAGAGAATGCTGATGATGGTTCGTTCTGCGCTGGCTGGACTATACTATACTAGTGGAAACAAAACTATGCCTTTTCTTTGAATCGGGAACTACTTTATACGAAATAACTACTAATCTATAAAATTTTTAGACTCTTAGCAATATTTTCTTTTTCTGAATATATTTTTACGGATAATGCTTGTTGGAGCCTGAAGCATAGAAGAAAAAGTTTTCGGTTTCAATATTTAATTTGGTGCCTAAATTCTTTAAACAATTACAGAAGCTTTTTGTCTTGTTTCTTGCAACTTCTGGTAGAATACAATGCAGAAGGATTCACAAGCTAATCCACATGGTATAATTCCTAGCACTAACTCTTTATGCGGGCTTGCTACTATACCTGTCGCATGGAAACTTTATTAGAATGCAATAACTAGACAATGCCAAAGCTCTCATATTAGCATCATTTTCCAACTTACAGCTTTTTTATATGAAACATGTTAGCTGTAGAATTTCTTCCGTTGTTCAAATACGATGATGTCAGCATGCCAAATAGGGAAACTCATAGAAATAAAGTCTGAATACTTTAGTAGTATAAAAATAAATTTGTCTTACTTTATACTTTGAATTAGCGTTGCATGCAGCTTAGAAAGCGTTTAGGACTAAGGATTCACAACCTAGATCAAATCATATAAATCCTAAAGGCGCTATGCAGGTATTTGATATGCGAGTCACAAGGAAACTTCCTCTGCAAAACTAGTAAATCAAGCTATTGTTAGCATTATTTTATTTTTAAATTTATAGTTTTTTTATTCGAAGCTTGTTATTATTGAATTTTAACTGTTTTGAACTATATGTTGTTCTTGGCCTATTGAAGAGAGAATCATTAAAATAAAAAGTTGAATTTATTTTAAGGATAAAAACAAATCCCTTTTAGTTTATCTTGGTCTAGTTCATATTTATATACCAAAAAACACAAATGATTTTGTTCAGGTGAAAGTTTATGTAAATGAGGACAGTACAAAAGACTCGATGCTAATTTTGCAAGCAGGAGGGGATAATTGTAGCCTGGACTTTAGGAACATAATCCCCAATTCCATAAGCAAGAGTGAAACATTGAGCATGTCTAGATTCCTCAGCACATCTACAGGCTTTGCACTTGTGTGCATCTTCCTTGCTTTAGCTGTGGTCATAGGTGTTGCCTGGTTATGTATTAGGTTTCATCCTTTGCTACTACGAAAAGCTGGCCCCAAATACCACAAGTTAGAGGTGGGATTACCAGTTTCAACTGGAGGAAAGAAAGAAACTAATGATGGTGATGATAACTGGGATAACAGCTGGGGAAATGCATGGGATGAAGAAGAAGCCCCAATGACACCCTCAAAGACTATTTCAAATCCATCACTGAAGGGCTTAGCCTCACGGAGATTTAACAAAGATGGTTGGAAAGACTAGCGAGCAGCCATGAAATCACTAAGAGCAAGAAGGGAATTTTTGTTCTTTTTTCTGAATTCATTATCATTCTATAAAATTGTTTATAATTGGGCTGTTTAATTATTTATAAAACAGGCACAAGATCAACCTCAAAGACATCTTCATTGATTTTATTTGTGAAGTCAATCAAACTTAGTGCAGTGTGATCTTAATCATATGCAGAGTGTAATGCTTGTCACTAAGATTATTCTTTTTTGTAGCTTTTCTTTATGTTTACAACTGTCTACGGTTCCATTGATTAATCACTGTAAAAGCTATATTTATAGATATATAAAAAAAGCATGCGAAAAAATGCTCATCAACATAGGTAGTGATGTGAAATTTCTAGTGCAAGCCTAAGAAATTGGACACATCTGTGTCTCCACCTTATCATTGGTGGGATCGAATCTTCGATATTTATGTATGCTTAGACATCTTCTCCACTTCTCTATCCTCCAACTCGTCGTGAAAGGGTCCGCAACGAATCCTTGGATTTATTAACCAAGAGACGGATACAAGAAAGTGAGAGGAGCTAGCTTTAAGAAGGCCTGTAAATGAAAATTTTAGTTTTGTCTCATAATAGTGAAAAAAAAAAAAAATGTCCGATGCCTTGTTTTTTTTTTTTTTATTGATGCTTGTTTTTTAGGGATGTTTGCTTGAAAATTTTATGCAAAGTACACTCCAACTATTGTGAGCAAAATTGATTCAAATAAGCTCAATACATTTTGCAATAAGGTTTAACCAATGTTCAATATTTGTTCGAATTTCCTTTGAATTGTGTTTGAACCAACCATATTCTAGTAAGGTTTGTATATGATTTGAATATTATTCGATTATGGTTCAAAGATTATTTTATTATGATTCAAGAATTATGCTTCGATCATCATTTACAGATTATTCAATTATGGTTTGAGAGTTGTTCAGTTATGATTTGAATAGCATTTGATTGTGGTTCACATATGATTTGAACATGGATTACAACACAATAGCTTACAAGGTTCATACATTAAGGTTTAGAGTGTAGGGTTTAGGGTTCGATTGTGGTTCAAATATGATTTGAACATGAATTATAACACATCAACTTACAAGGTTGATATATAAGTGAGGAGTACAATTACAATTGCAGATTACAAAGTGATATAACACAATAGAGCTTATTTTAAAAGATATAGCATAGAGTGTAATCCATTTATGCAATTCAATAGCTATAACAACAACCATAACACAACAGATGCAATTTTAGAAAAATATAAATTGGATTAATAAGAGAACTAATGCATGCAAAAAATTATATCGACATATGGATCTATATTATTCTAAAATAAATTTATATATAAATAATCCTTGAAGAATTGTCTGTGATTGCATACAATTCATAGTCGTCACTATACATAAGATGTAAAGAAATCAACATATGTATAAGAACTACTTAAATTATCTAAAATTTCTAAATTTTTAAATGGATTACCTTAAAATGGATCAGAGGACTTCATCTATAATGGCTCTCCTTCATGCACAACGAAATTTGCAGGAGATTTATATATATATATATATATATATATATATATATATATATATATATATATATATATTCAATTATAATAAATATTAATCATCACTTAATATGTGCAATAAAAAATCACATAAATTAATAATAAAATCAATACGATCAGTGAAATCAAAAGATATCTATCAAACTATAAGACATACGGTAAAGAGTATTATCACCTAATGAATCATGCCAGTATGCTATGCTATATTGTATCAATATTAATATCAGCATGAGGTATCAATTTGTCAATCTATTTAATATACTATCAATTAACTTAATGTACTATCAAGAGTATAATTATGAAAAGTAATGTATGACATGTAGCTTTAATGTAGTATTTTCTTCAATACATCTGTTATATGTCATCATTATCAATCTGTCAATCTTATCTTTTCTTTCATTTATTTTCATATGAGACTTTTAATAATCACTTAAGAGTCATCTCTCTCTATTCGTCGATGTAATTTGGTTAGTCAGTTACATACTATAATTAGGATTACACCATTAACATTTTACTTAAAGAAAAGTTCATTGACTCACCCTCCTATGCAGAGTATTATATTTTAAGAGCTAACTTGTATTTATTATAGTGTTAACAACCAATCTTTATTGCTTATATATAAATGTTATCTTTTTCTATACAATATAATTTAATATCATTTATGAAATATAAAAATATATAAATACAAGAAAATCTATCAAATTTATCAACTATGCATTTACTTCAAAAAACCATAACTTTAAATTTAACATTTGAAATTTTAATATATTATTGTCAAAATATTCATATTAATGACATCTATCACATACAAAAAGTTATGCGGTGAAAGTTTTTCCAATACAAAATTATCTTATTTTTCGATAACGGAAATCAAATTTGATCTGAAAAATACTCGAAATATAAAATTATTGAAATCAGAAATATGTTAATGATTTCTTAAAGTGAGACGAGCAACTATCCTAACAGGACTGAGTAACAAAAATTACTTCACAATCTTCAAATCCTCGCTTCTATTTTCTTTCTCCTTATAATTCTCACCAAACTTCTTTTATGGTTCTCTATTATGTGAATTGAAGTGATTAAAAAAGGTTTTAATATATGTGTTTAGTGCTTTGAGATATTTTAGTTTAAAATAGAAATATGATATTATATAACTATGTAATTTAATTTAGTTTTCAATATAAATTCATATAAATTCTTTTAAGGCTTAAAAAATTATGAAACAATATCTAAAAATCTAAAATAATGCATCTAATAAATCAATACGGTTCAAAACCAATATAAAAACTAATAAATCAATTGAAATCCTTTCAAAATATCTAAAATAATGCATCTAATCAATCATGAGTCCATTCAAAATAATCATACTTTCACATATCATTCAAGTGTAATATACTATGCAAATTATTAATCAATCAATTCATAGATTAAAAATTTCACCAGTGGATCCTCCAAATACATTATTATCCTCTGGCTGGATCAAAATATATACTCTAAGTTGTACATGTGATAATATTGGTGTAGCAGATTGTGTAGGTCATCTTTGACTTTCATCAACCCTTATTTTATCTGTCTTCCTCATAGACCATTCACTATATTTTATAGATCCCATGGTTCTCTATATATAACCTTGTCTGGCTTGCTCTCCTCTGAATCCGTATCTTGTCCTCTATCACTTTAATGGATACTCATCTATCTAGTGTCCTCACTACCCATATCTAAAGAACTATCCAGTCATAAAAAAACACAATTCATTAAGCCTCTTACCACATTGGGCACACTCCTGTACATCCATAATGGACTCAGATGTATATCCTCTTATGTCAGAAAAAAATCTACCTCTCTTTTCACTACTCTACATCCTAGTTATGACATATCTTGATATTTTGTGGTCATATCCAGTCCAAATAGAGGAATAGCTAAGTCATTCTCCACTAGTACCGCTCTCTTAATAAGCTTTGACAACTCTTGAATATTTAGCATACAAGTGGATGTCACAATTCATCTTTCAATCCTCTTAGAAATCTATAGCACTTTTCATCAATAGTACTGACCAACAAAGATGCATACTTTTCCAATGTAGTAAAATATGACTCATACTGCATCACTGTCCTTTTCTCTTATTATCGGTCTGATGAAGGTACAAATAAGTCTCTGAAGATAGTAACAAACTCTATCAAGATGATTTATGTATTCATCTTTCCTTAATATTGTTAACCTCACTTTTGTATGAGGTCACTGTGACCTTTCCTAGACTCTACACCTTATGATCAATTTAGATCTTAGATCAATCCAGACCAAAAATCCAAGGCTAAGGGCTTAGGTCTTGAGAACTTTTTCTCAATATTTTTTCAAACACTTCAAAATCCAGTCAACTGACCTCTAATTCAGAGTCTATCAAATGTATAATGATGAGACATGTCTCTGGGGTTAGCCCTCCAAGTTTGAGCAAAATCTGATGTTTCTAACCTAAGAAACTAAATCCATTTTCAAAGGCTACAAAACCTTTAGATATTTACATCCTATGCCACTCGACCTATCACCCAATGAAATTTGACATTGGAGCCCCCTCCAAACCCTTTGATCACATCCAGGCCTTTGATATTGATATGTCAAATATTACTCTACATTTTTTCTAGACTCACTTTGACCCAAAATTTACCAGAGGTCAAAATGACTAGAATGCCCTTTAAGGGATTTTTTGGACTTTTGATAAAAATTTAATATGATTTAACCTCATCAACCTTTAAAACCTTTTTCAATCAATTTCAAATATCACTTGGGATCTAGTAGACTCAATCCTAGACCCTGGATCAACCTGGTTGACCAGGTCAACCTAGGTTGACCCAAAAGCCCCTTAAGGATTAAAATAGTTATTTTGACTGAAATGATCTTCCCATGCCTTAGGACCACTCCCAACACTTTCAAAATCTCATTTAAAATTTTATGATCCTAAACATAGCCCTTAGGTCAACTTAGTTGACTAAGTCAACCTAGGTTTACCCAATGACCTATTAAAGGCCTAAATAGGTCATTTGACCCAAATGACCTTCCTTGACCCTGAGACCACACCCATTAAACTCCAAATATTCAAACAAATCCATTGGATCCAAAATCAAGTTTTGGGTGAACCTAATTGACCAAGTCAACCTAGGTTGACCCATTAACCCTTAAGGGGTTTAAATATGTTAACCTAACCTATTTGATCTCTCCAACCCACATCACCCCTTCAAATCAACTCCTAATCATAACCCGAGCATGACTTAGTATTTGGTTAACCAAACCCAAGTTGAGTTGACCAAGTCAACTCTCAATCCTTGGTCAAACTTCTATTTCATATGCTTCCACTCATATTTGCCTTAATCTTAAGTTATCCAAAATAGCTCCCTACACCCTCCAAGTGCCACATCATCAACCTTAACCTTGTTGACTGGTCAATGTAAGTCAACAAGGCATTTGATTCCCTCTTTGAAGTGGTCAACCCTCCCTTTTAACCCTAAAAAGCATTGGCTTTGGGCTTGGGGTTCACCCAACTTGCTTCTCATATTCTTTCCCTGCCACCTCAGCCTCCCTTGACTGGTTGACTGGTCAAAGGGGTCAACCCATGCTTACTTAAAACCATTCTAGATGGTCAACTCCCTAATCATATCCCACCACCTCTTGTCCTAGCTGCCCAGACATTCTATTCAAGCCCTAAAGCTCTCCTTAAGCTCCCCAAATTGAGCTTAGGGCCTAGTTTATCCTAAAAGGGCAGTGGTCGCCCCCACTTGTCCCAAAGCCATCCAATGGGAGCAAGGCCACTCTAGCCTTTGGGTCAGCCTTCCAATGGTTTAGGACACTTATCATTGATCTAGGGAGGGTCCTAATCGATCAGGTCTGTCCCTTTGCATCTAGATCACATGAATAAGGTAAAATCCCATTTTGGAGAGGCATTTAAACCCTTACACTCTCTCACTTTTTCCAGCCTCCCAAACCTTAAGCTTGTTTCGTTCTAACTCCTAAGTCCTTCCTCCAACTTCTAACTATCAAATCCAAGTGGTTGCACGTCATCGGTGGCGATCTTTCCGGCGGACAAACCAACTATTCTGTCCCAACCTCCTAGCAGTGGATCTAGACACTTTTGGATGTGGATTTCTTCTAAAGTTTTATACGAGAACAGTCTACAAGCTCAACCGTATAAAGATATTGAAGATCCAATGATAAAATCTCCTTAAACCATTAGCTCTAGGTCACAATATTTAGGATTAATTAATTTCTCATTGAGCATATTTTAAGCCATATGAATGTATCCCCATGGTTTATGTTCACAACCTTAAGTTGTATTTAAAATTTCATGTGTTTTGGTGTATCCGATCGATAGAACATGTTGAAATACAATTTTTAGGGCATTTTTGTAGTCTAGCCTAGGTGTACGAAATGTCAGCTGTTGATCTCACGATCAACGGCTGATATCTCGTTATACCACACTCCACTTTGACCGTGTATCCCACGGAATGCCAAGATCTTTGTCTGGCTTGACCGATCTAGGCCCTACGTTCAAATAGTGGAGATGGGTTTTCTGCCGTTTGATTGATATCGAGCTGCGGGGTTCGATCTCCGCCGTCAGATGAAACCACGGGAGAGCGTACGATTTCGAAAGGTGTTGACTCGAATAAGTGGCTTGCATCATCACTGTGCGGCGTCCCATATTAATGACCAATGATTGCTAAGAGGCAATCATTGGCCATTAATGTTTGACCATTAACGGGGTTTCGGATCTGCGGTACGAATGATGCCACGTACTCCCCCATTATTGCGGGATTAATCCAATGCCCCGAATCATGCCATGTGGCCTGCCGTTATCTTTGCAACGATTTTATTATATTTAAGTTTTAAATTGATTTTAAAACTATTTTAAATATAATTTTTATTAAAGAAAAATATAAAAATTAAACAATAAGCCAAAATTAACATGTCTTATATCAATATTCTCAAAAAAATATAAATTTTAATTTAAAAATATTAATAATTTAAAATATTAAATATATATTTTGAATTATTTTAAATATTTTGAATTAAAATTTAATTAAAAATGGTTATAACATGTTATAAAAATATTTAATTTTGTTTTTAAAATAATTTTTAAATTTTAAATAATTTTTTAAATCATTTTATTGTTTTAAAATTAAATTTTAATACATATAATTTTAATTAGTCTGTATTATTTAATTATTTAACTAATAAACTAATAATTAATTAAATATTTATTTAAATTTATTTAAAATAAAGTAATAACTTATTTTAATTTTTTTTAATATTTAAATAATTATTTTAATTTGAAATTTAATCAAATTAAGGTATATTTTTAAAATTATTTTTAAATTAATCAATTACTTAATATTAATTTTTATTAAATTGAAATTAAAATCAAATAAATTTAAAATTCAAATAATTTAAAAATTTTGAGAAATCATTTAAAATTTAATTTAATTAAATTTAAGAATTATTTTAAATTTTAAGTTTTTAACTAACATTTTAAAATTATTTTTAAATTTATTTATTTGCTTTAAAATTTTAAAAATTCAATATAAATTCAATTTAATTCAGAAAAAAATAAATAATATATCAAATTTTTTGAAATTTTAAATAGTTTATTTTAAAAATTATTTTAGAATTTTAATATTAATAATTTCAATTAAGTATTATATTACTTTTAAAATTAAAATTTTTTTGTTATTATTTAAAAAAGAAGAAAATTAGAGGATCTTTCAAGTCTAAAAATTTTTTTTAAAAGAAAATTTTTTTATTACCATATTTTAAAACTTATATAACATTAGATATAGGTTTATAAAAATATGTATATATATATATATTTTAAAGTCGGGGGATCCTATGAAATTTTAAACATAGGTTAAGTTTGAATGAATAGACTTAATGGGGATTAGACCAGTCAATTTCGGGTTACGGGTCTGGTTGGGGTCAACCCGAAATTGACCCGGTACTATTCGGGTTCGAGTCGACCCGACCCGTTTTTTCAAACGGGTCGATTTTCTGGACTCGAACCCGACCCGCTTCGGGTTCGGGTCAACCCTACCCGACCCGCGTAAGCCTGACGCCGGAAGCAGAATAGCCGCGGATGCCGGAAGCTGGACTGTCGCGGACGCGAAACAGTCGAAACTTTCGCAAAACCGCTGGACGCCGGACGCGGAACCGCCGAACGCATAAGCCTGATGTCGGACGCGAAACAGTCGAAACTATTGCAGAACTGCCGCGGTCTACGACTCTGCGGACATGGCGTGGACGATGGACGATTGGACGCGACCCGAGATGTCTGCGGACATGGCGTGGATGCGACGCGATGACTGACGAGGCAGCCTCGGGACGCAGCGACCGGGCAGGCGGGGCAGTGGGCAGGTCACTCCGGGCAGACCGACAGACATTTATTTGTGTGCATTCCGGGTCATTTCGGGTTGTTCCCGGGTTTTCGGGTCAACCCAAACCCGACCCGATTTTTCAAATGGGTCGGTTTTCTGAACTCGAACCTGACCCGCTTCGGGTTCGGGTCAACCCAAACCCGAAATTTTCAGGTCGGGTTCAGGTCGGGTCCAATATTGACAGGTCTAATGGGGATGGTTAGTGAATAATTATCATAATTATTTACTAATCAAATTTTAAATTATTTATATTAATTTTTTTCTCTTACATGTGTAGAATACACACATCACTTAGCTTAGGTCCTCCTATATTTAAGGATTTGATTGTGCTATATTTGTACATTTGTATATGTGATGTCCAAGGGTTAGTAACATTGATTTAACCATATATAACTTTGTGACACCATTAAGAAAAATAAGTAATGATTTGTGTAGAGAACTTAGAAAATTATAATAATTAGGATGCATGTCCCTTTGACTTAAAACTATGAACAAATAAATATAGTGATATCATCCTTTCACAGAAATTATCCCACTGATTTTAGAAGTCATTAGGCCTCTTAATTAATTTATTTAGGTTTAAGCCCTTAATTAACCTTCTAGATTTCTAAAAATTCTAATAAATCAAGATCAATTTTAAAAAATATATGTAATACCTCTAACTGATCATAATAACCCCTTAATTAGAGAAAATTAATTCCACTTTCATTTGATAGTAATTTTAATAATAATTTAATTTTAAACAAATATCAATATTTAATTAATTATATAATTAAAATAATTAAAAATATAAAAAAATTCTCAAACACTTGCTGATCCCTCCTTAGATCATTTATGATTTTTGGAGGTTATTTCAAGAAGTTTGGAGTTTATTTGGGTTCAAATCATTAAAAGGCCCATTAATTAAAACAATTAAATAATCCAAAAAATACCTGAATGTCCTAAAATCATAACTAATTCTAAAAAATTCCAAATGGATCAAACTCAAAGGAATAAAACTCAAATTAAAATCTAATATTTTACAAAAATATCAAACCTTCAAAATTTGGTCAAACCTAAGTCGAAATTTAGGTTAGGAAGTTCATAACTTTTCATAAAAAACTCAAAATTGCATGTGCCAATAGTCTTACTACTCATCATAAGATCTAATATTTATTACAAATCTAAAGTCTTCAGAACTAACTTTATTTTTAAAAGTCAAATATTAGACCCTTAATTAATATAATTAAAATAATTTTAATAAATCTTAAAAATTCAATAATTCATTAAAATGTTAGAAATCTTTAATTTGATTAATAAAAATCATTTAACTAACCTAACTCAATTTAATCAACCCTGATTGTTACTGAGTAATCTAGGCCTACAAAACTATTAACTTAGCCCCAATGAAGATGAAATAAACTTCACGGCCTCTGTGTGTAATAAAGGTAACAATCATTTAATAATTAAAATACATCCAAATTAATTTTTAATACATTAATACTTTAACTCAAACCTAAATATCCCTTTTAGCCTTAACAAACTTAAATATTAGGCAACTTTAACAAACTACCCAGCTTAGGATCTACCCCATCCACACGACCTACACACACACTTTAGATGGTTTGTTAGGACAACTGACTTTAGATCTAGCTAAGGTCGGTATTTACTTTTCTGCTTTGTGTCAAATTTTTGAGTTTTCATTGTATGTTGTGATTGAAATTATCTGATATATTTATTTACTTTTACTACACTCTGTGGATTATTGATTACGATCTGGATGCTCGCTGAATTTTCTACAGGTCTTCATGCAGATGCTTAGCCCCCAATTAAAAAAGAGTGTGACTAGCATATTTTTTTTTTTCGCACATATAGATAACTGCTTGGGAATGTGTTTTGATATTTAAATATTTAGGATAATTCTGTAAGAGAATCTAGAATTTTCATTTTATATCAAATATAATTTGTTTAAAGATGTTGAGTTATGAAAGTGTACATTTGAGTTGGGATATACAAATCCAAAGCTTGTATTCCAAAAGAGAAAATGATACCCCTTTTGGGGGATAGTCTTTTCCTATTTGGAAGTCAAAATTTGGATCATTTTTTATACCTAAAGTGGAAAGGGTGACCTTCCCCTTAAAGAAAGAGCTCTCTTTTCTATTTGGGTAGACATCTATGAAGAATCGAAGGAGCCTAAAGGAGAGAAGATTGAAGAATTGAAGATAAAGAGTATCCCACTCAAAGTTAGTTACGTCTATATTAGGACTAGAATCTGAGTTGTTCTCAGTGGTGCCCGGCCACTTTAATTTTTATATTTATGGGTTGAAATAAGCAAGGCAGTTTACATATGGATATTTATTAATTAATTTAATTATATCTGTTGTGTTAATATGATTACGTATAGGATTGCTTGCTTTTTTTTATTTTTTGGTGTGTGTACCACTTTTTGCTTTAGTTTTGATATGTGAGGCTAATGAGGGTGTGAAAATTTTTTTACTCATAATTTAAAATTAAAATTTTAGGAGTTAAACAACATAGAAAAATTACAAATATAGGGAATAAGCTGGGGATTGCCCCAGGATCACATGCATATTAATGCATCTCTTTATCTTAATTAAAGACATTTTCCCACATGCGGGTAGAGTTCAGAAAATCCAACCTATGAGGATGAGGTGCTGAACCTAGGAAAGCCTAGTCTTCTAAAAAATATTTTAAAGCCTTTTTCAAAATTTCAAGCGTTTATGATTTGAGTATTTCAACTAGGGGTGTCAACTTTTGACCCGACTTGAAACCCGACCTGGACCCGACCCTGAAAAATTTGGGTTTGGGTCAACCCATTTGCGAAACGGGTCGGGTCTGAGTTTGAATTTTTGACATGTTTGAAAAACAGATTGGGTTCGAGTTGACCCGACAACCCGCGGGTCAACACGAATTGACCTGTTTCGTAAACCCGTGCTCAGGTCACGTCCCGTTAGCTCATCATGTCGCGTCCACGTCAGGTCCCGTGAACTCACATGCGTCAAGCCTGGCGAGCCCACACAGTCGTGGAGCAGCGGATCCCACATCCAGCACTCCAGCTGAACCAGCCCGCACTCGGTAGTCGGCACCTCGGTGGATCCCGGCATCCCGTGACCCGCATCCAGCCCGACCAAGCGTCCCGCGACCTCGATGTTCAGCCTGACTCGGCGTCCCGCGACCTCGGTGGAATGGGCGGATCCTAAATTCAGCCTGCACCATCTCCGCTCCGCACTCTGCAGGCGCACTTGCGAGTTAGAGTCGCGAATTGGATCCTAAATTCAGCCGTACTCAGGTTGGGTCTGGTCAACCCGGCAACCCGAGCGGGTCTAGTCCGGGTTGAAATGTTCGACCTGTTTGCAAAAATGGGTTGGGTTTGGGTTGACCCGTTTAGATCCGAGTCAACTCGGGTTCGACTCGAACCTGACCCGTCGACCCAAATTGACACCCCTAATTTCAACCAGCATACATTGCATTAGAAACACATTTAAAAGAGTTTAAATATTAATTGTCTCAGTATTTACTATTTTTCACCCAGCATAAGTCAATAGGTCACTTAGGACCATCTATAGATGTTAGCTCCAGCTCTTCAAAACCTTAATAAAAATATCTCCACCACTCTTTCATAAAATGATCGGATTCATATATTTAAAATTGACTAGGTGGTTAGTTGGTTCCCCAATCCAGGTTGGGGTAAGTCTAGGTTCTATATTACATTAGTTAGATTCGATCACCACTATGTGGTGCCCAATTTAAATTTAGGATCCGAGGCAGATCTTGGATCATAAGACCCTAACTTTTGGAAATATAATCCGAAATTTTTAATAAAATTCTTAACTTAAATTAAATCTTCTTTCAATCTAAACATAAAGCTTAGCACTTATATTAGGTTGGGACACTTTTAGATTATTCCAGAATCTTAAAGTGTCCTCTACTCTTCCTCTCTTGGCTTTGAAAAAAACTTATCCAAGTCGACCCATTCCAACTTGATATTCCAAAATTCGTCTCTTTTGACATCACTCCTAGAAGATCTTTTAATAAATTTTTGCCACTATTTTAATCGAGAGTTTTCGTAGGAGACCCCATTTTTCTACGATGTAATTAACTACGAGGGCTTGCGCTCGTAGGAAATTTAGAACCCACATCAATTTTTAAAATTAATTTTCAAAACTCAGTTGATATTTCTTCTGCGAAATCAAGCTTGTAATAATCGTTATAGTCATAATCGTATGATTGCTAAATGATGTTATTTTCTTCATTAAGAGAGATTTATGTCAATTTGAATATAAAATTTATGATCATTTCTCTTGACTATCATGGTCTGATATTTGATTGAACCTCATCTTGACCCTCTAGGGTCATATGTAGTTCTCTCTTAAATTAGGCTTCGATAGCCAAAAGAAGATTTATAATTTCTGATTTGAACCCATTAGGAGATTTTATCCCAGCCTTTCAAGGCGATATATCATCTCTAATGGTCTGTTCGACTTTTGAATTGAAATTTAAACTTAGTCACAATTTTCTCAAAACAAAATTTCAAAACTCAAATTACTCTTCTTTAGAAAAAGTCAAACTACGACGATCGTTATCGTCATGCCCAAACAATAATCAAATAATGGTATCTTCTTACTTAGGGCAGATATATCATTTCTTAAGGCATGAAATTAATGATAATTAACTTATAATATCATAGTTAGAAATTAGATCGAACTCTCTCTTGACCTTTTGAGGTCATATGTGGTTTTATCTAGGATATGATTATGATATTCGAGGTAGGATTTGTAATTCTAAATTTGAACCCTTTTTTGGAATTTTATTTCCACTTTCACAAATGGTATGACTTTTCTAGTGGGATGTTCGCTCTTAGAATTCAAATCCAAAGTCAATTCCAAATTTTCAAAGAAAACAAATCATTTTCAAAACCTGTTTTAAAAACATCCACAAAAAAAATAATTCTCTCTCTACTATCCAATCCACCATCTCCTTCATATATGAATACTACAAGTGGTACTTTTTATTTATCTAGACATTACATGCTATCAAATATCTTCTCTATCCTTAATAACTAATCATCTACTGCCAGTGGCTCTATAACTCCCTTAAATAATGGGGCTTAAACTTATGGAACATCTATAGATATATGTCTTCTTTTGATTCCTTGTGTCCCGCCTATCTACTCTAAGCATCACTCATATTTTATACAGGCATGGTGGCTAGTTGTATCAAACTCTTAGAATTCACTTGAGCTATTATTATTACACTTTGTCTATTATATATATCATGATTGATAAGGTCTATCTATCTGTAGATAAAATCCTCTTTCCTAATTTATCAATTTCCCAAATATATATATATAACAATCAATCGAATATATAAATGAAAATTTTATATAACACACTTGAGAGATAGAGTTCTATATTGATCTTTTTTTGGGTACTACTTCGATCTCTATAGCTTTGTATAGGATGACACCTAAAAAACTTTAGGAGTTGAAGATTCAACATTAGGAGTTAGTTAACAAGGGATTTATCCATCCTAGTACATCTCCGAGGGGAGCACCTATTTTATTTGAGAAGAAAAAAGATGGTACGATGCACATGTGCATTGATTACAATGAGTTGACTAAAGTCATTATCATAAATAAATATAATTTACTTAGGATTGATGACTTAATTTAATCAGCTGGCTAGGTAGCTAAAATTTTAAATTAATTTTTTAAATTTTATGGCGGCCTTATTCTGCTGGAAAACTGCCTACGCGGATTTTATCGACGAAATTTTGCAGCCAGTAAATTCTGTTTCCGTTGGAAAATGATCAATTTCTGCCAGATAATGTCGTCGGTAATATATGATTTTCCTGTAGCGTCTAATACTCTTTATTATGAGACATATAAAGTTAAATTTCTTTTTGTCTATTATATTAAATTCATATGTAGCCATTTTAGAGAAACAATTATTAATAAATTCTATAATTAGTTACCTATTACCTCATTAAAGTTTATTTTTCCTATTGTTTCTTATCTTTTAAATAATAATAATAGACTTAATCAAAAATTTAATTTAGAAACCATATTTAGTATTAGAGACAAATTATCAACCTTATGACCCCAATAAAATCAACTTAGTGCTACCTATAGTTAAATACTAAGAGAATGACTAATTGTCACCTAATAAGAGGGTGATATAATAAATTAAAATGTCAACACATTTGTCAAGGACTTTTTTTGTGGTGAAGGCAAAATTTGAGATTCTTAAAATTTTTCATCATTAAAAATAGAGTAACATATTTTATTTTTATTTGGGAGTTATATATCATAAAATTTTTATATATTTACATATTTCACATATGACTTTTTATATCTATTTATATAACTTATTATTATTTAAGCAAGAAAAAATCATTAATATTAATTTATTTGAAATTATATATACAAGCCAATTTTGATATAATTTGTATAAAATTATGATATAATATATTTTATTTTTATGTATATGTTTTAATATAATATAATTTGACCACTAAAATATAATATAAATATTTAGGTAGATGATATAATAATTTAAAGGTAAAATTTCTTATAAATAAATATAAAAATTTAAATATTAATTCTGCTTGCCCTTTCTATTCTGCTTACACCGTGGGGGTCAGATTTTTGTCCCGGTTTGCCGGCGGGCGGATCTTCCGACCTCGATAAAATGATCGTTAATGTAAATGCAACAAGAGCGGCAACTGGTCCGTGGCTTACAAGTTGCAGAGTTTCAGGCTTTAGAGAGCGAGAAGCCATGGATGGGTAAACTCCGAATGGTCAGAAAATACCTGAAGCATCAGGTGGAGAGGTCGGGATTTGGGCTCCGCTAAGAGCATTGACCTTTGAATCTTACTCGCCTGGCCTCTTCGACCCCATCGACGCGCTCTTGGGAAATTGTTTCCAGTCTTTCCAGGTTAGTTCAGTTTTGCCTTTGCTGAATCATCTATGTCATTGGATTCAAACTGTTTTTTTTTTATTTTTCTTCTTCAGTTCTGTCCAGTGAAGGGCTTAACATATGCTGATTTTGTAATTTTTTTTTTCAATCAAACAGTAATTAATGGCCATTCGAACTCCATTTCTAATCTAAAAAAAATATTTCGTATATATTCTTTCTCAAATTTTTTTTTTAATTATTTAGAATGAATAACCTAATTTAAATAAATTAATTGCATAAAAAAGTAAATATATTAAAATTATTAAACTAATATATTTTGGGATCAAAGTCTTAGAATTTAATGATTAATACAATGGGTTTATGAACAGATATTAATATTGACGTTGCATTATTCACGACCACGAAATTGAGGTTCAAAATAGTGGTCGGATGGAGTAGGCACCGGACTGCAAACGAGTGCATGTATAGAGTTCGGTTGTAGATGACTTTAACATAGAGGATTTTAGCTGATTTCATTGATATCATGCTACTCTCCAAAGATATTTATATATATAATGGATTATCAAATTGTGTAAGAGCTGGATTAAGACCACCCCTTTGTGTAATTGGGATCCTGCTTTCTTCTCTTTTTCAGCATTTAGTAAAGTTTGGCAAATCAATATATCATGTACGAAGAGAAAAAAGGACCATAAAGAGCATATATATATATATATCAATCTTTTCTTTATACCAAACACAATTAAAGAGCTTCTAAGAATCCCAAATTGCTGCAAAATATATCCTACTACCTTGCACTGATTGCAAAGGTATTGTTAACTGTGATAGTATTCATGTTATCAAATACGGTATTAATGGTGAGCTCCTGAATTTGTTGAAGACCGGGATGTTTCAGCAAAAAATGTTTTTAGCTTTATATACATTAAGCTCTGTAAATTGATAAATAAGTGAAAAGAAGATTACGCAGAGCATGACAAAGGTGCTGACATGAAAAAACTAAGAGAAATAAATCGATATTAGTTATTACAGCTATTTAAAATAGTTTGTTATAAACTGTCTAAGATTTTGTGCTCCATATATCTTATAGAATGTGTCAGACTTAGAGGGAAAGAGACAAGCATAGTTCTCATGTAAATTCCTACAAGAAACTACATGGATTGCTGCACAATCTAATTAATTAATTCCTTCTTCGTTAGATGACATCCTGCATCAAGTTTAAGTGCTTTTCCCCAGACTAAGCATTTGTTTCATTTTAGCAACTTTCCCAAAATCGTTACTTTTTGAGAAACTATATCAATTAGGCGGGCAAATAAAATTCACATAAGAGGATTATAAATATAATTTTTTTTTTCAACTGTAAATTTTTTTAACCAATCAATAAAACGAGTACAACATCAAGCAATACTAAGGATTCCTAGTTGAATAAAGGATCATCTAGTTAAAGAAGAGAACCCCATGAGGCTCATTTAAAGTATCTTGTTTGAAGTTTTGTAAACCTTGGAGAGTGGCAATATATAAATTGGATAGAAGTTACTCAAAATAATTTGTGAACAATAGGTTTAATCTCTCAGCAACACTTATTTGGGATGAATGAGAATTGTGGTTTCATAAAGCTAGCTAACACAAAAATGAGAGTGCATTGGTCAACATTAAGAACCTTAGAACTTGGCCGCCTTAATGTGTACACACAAAATCTAAGTTCAAATAAGATGGTATTACATCATCACATGGAATCAATGAAATAAGAGAGATTTTTAGGTTCTAATGTTCCATCACCCTTTCACTTCTAGTTTATGACCTACAAACAGGGATGGAACCCCATTATGTTGAGAGTGGGCAAAACCTCAAAATCAAAGTTTACTTATAGGGGGTAGGGAGGATTTTAGGAATTTTTCCCCCTCCCCCTAAAAAATTTTTTTTCTCCTAAAAAGCAATGTGATATCCATCTTCTCTCCCGTTCTCGTTCAAACACAAAGCCACAAAAATTTTCTCACTCTCTTTCCTCTCATTCTCGTTCATGCCCAAAGACTGAATTTTATCTTATACATTTTCTATTTTGCCCACAAAAAAAAGACCTGATTTCGCACCTGCCTATAAGTTTTGCATAATTCAGAAACTTCTTTCAAAGCATGGTATACTTGGCTCCATGTTACCAAATGATTACTTCTTCTCTACATCAATGCATAAATATGAAGTCAATGGTGTTGAATATTGCATAAAAGGAGATGTCCGATCCCTTGGTATGATTTCAGGATATATGAAGATGCTATTAATTATGTCCCAAAGAAATAGTCAAAATTCTGTATGTCAATCACTATAGCAAAGGCCAAGACAAGCCTAATAGGTCAAAGGCTACCCTACAGCCAGTTAAGAAAGAAGAACAAGACTATGGTTCTCTCCCAGGACCTGCTTTTGATAGTGTTTACATTTGCTTACTTTTTTATCATGCTAAAATTGCTAGCAACGAAAATTTCTTGTTTAGTTCTCTCTAATAAATCTTTTTGGATGCTAATATGTTGTCTTTAAATTGAAAGATATCTATGCATAGATGTCAAAGCAATTCTTTGTTTCTAGCTTAGATGTTTTCTGTCCATTTCCCGTAATGCTCCTGCATTTCCACATCTGCAGGTTTTGGAGCTGGAACTCCGAGAGAATAATGAGTTCAAATATTATAATTTCAGGAGGAAAAGAAAAACCATTTAGTTGGGTGGTGAAAGTAATCCAAAGATTATTTCAGTTTATACATGAAGCAATTAGAAGTGTTTTTTACCTCAGGCCTATCAAAGATTCTGCTGTAAAAGAGAGACAGTACAATAAAAAAGTGCTTGATCCTCAAGGACCATTTCTTCAAAGATGGAACAAAATATTTGTCCTTGCCTGCGTGCTTGCAGTATCTGTGGATCCTCTTTTCTTTTATGTACCTATTGTCGATGATGATAATAATTGCTTTGAGCTTGATAAGAAATTAGAAACCATTGCAAATGTTTTACGCTCTTTCACAGACATCTTTTATGTGCTTCATATCATTTTCCAATTTAGAACTGGTTTCATAGCTCCTTCATCTCGAGTATTTGGAAGGGGTGTTTTGGTTGAAGATTTATCAGCAATAGCTTGGCGGTATTTGTCATCAAACTTCTTCATTGATATCCTTGCTGTTCTTCCCCTTCCACAGGTATCAAACTCTTTTTGTATTGCATCTGTTTAAGTAGTTTTAGAGTTACTATATTTCAGTCCTAAGTAATTATAGTGATTTTTTTTTTAAACAATTTACATTTGGGGACCTTATAACCAAGATTTTTGGAGAGTTTGTAACAACTTGCTTTATTATTAGTACATTGTTTAGGGAAGAAGATACAGCTTTCTCTCTAAAATACAACTACCTCCCTTAAACCCTGTTGCAATAAACCAGAAGAACAAGGACACCCATAAGAACAAATAAGCCATGAAATGGCTGGGTTCATGCTAGTTGATTGTTAAGTTGTGGCTTCCTATACATTATGTCCACTAGAAATTATTTTCAAGGCTCTAAGCTTGGTATAATCAATGAAGAAATCTTTGGCTCAAGTTTAATTAACAAAATAAGAGGCCATGCAAATCTAATCAAATTCCAAATCCTTGAAATAAAATAAAAACATTAAGTGACATCTACCGACAACTTTCTGCCTAAACCCAAATATATGAGAGACAGAGAAAAATAATTGGCCTAAGGCCTATTCAATTTGGAAAAAGTCCGTATGGCTAACAGAATGACAGTTCTGAATCCTACTTTTTTGTATTCCATATACTATAACTGTTTTCTAGACTAACTTTTCTTCATTCTTTTTTGCTAATATAACATCATCTACATCTCTGTTTGAATTATGTTTCTCGCCTTTTTTTAAAAAAAAACTTTTTCCGCTTAGATTTCATGTTAAGGTACATATGAACTTGCATGTTTCTTGTCTATGCTATCAATGATTCTTAAAGATCTCATTTTCATGGGCATTCGTTTGACCTCTTTTGATTTTTGTATTATTGTAACTAATGGATTACCTTGTTGGGCAACTTTTAGCGTTTCTCTTTTTATTATTCATGCTTCCTACGCACAAGATGATATGATGGTTTTAGCTGTTAAGATTATGTACTGCTTGTGTTTTATGGTCAGGTTGTTGCGTTGATCATAGTACCAAGATTGAAAGAAACATCTCCATTCGATGCAAAAAATCTATTGATGCTTGTAGTCCTATTCCAGTATGTCCCTCGATTTATCAGGATCATACCCTTGTATATGGAAGTAACAAGATCTGCTGGCATTATCACTGAAACAGCCTGGGCCGGGGCTGCCTTCAACCTTTTGCTTTACATGCTTGCAAGTCATGTATGTTCATGATTCTCAGTTGTGTTGTCTTCTATTCTATTCTGAAAGAAATTTTCAAAAGAACCTGATAGAGATCTATTTACGTGAGATGATTCTCGTCAGGTACTAGGAGCACTTTGGTACTTGTTTTCCATACAGAGGGAAGATGCATGCTGGAAGCAAGCTTGTTCCATAAATAATTGCAACACTACCTCTTGGTTCTGTGGGAATGAGCAAGGCCAAAACAATAGCTTTTTAGATGATGCATGCGCCATACAAAATTCAAATAATTCAATCTTCAACTTTGGTATCTACATTCCAGCTCTTCAAAACATTGTTCAGTCGAGAGACTTTCCAGAGAAGTTCTTCTATTGTTTTTGGTGGGGACTACAGAATCTGAGGTTTGCTTAATGGGGGATGTTTCTAGTTTCAAGCAAGATAATGTAAAAAAGCCAAATTTTTTTACTTTTCAACATTATAATACTAATCGGTAGTGAAACATCTTAAAATGACTTTTATATAGAAATAAATAGGTTTGCTCCCTAATTTATCATCATAATTCATGCATCATGAAAAATTAAATTAATTGCCATGATTTGTGCCATTAAGAATATGTAAAAAATGTATATTATAAGTTGGCACATATATAAACTTCAGAAGATTACCTATCGTACTGAACTTACATTGGGATTCATTAATTTACTGCACTCATCTCTTCTGGTCGGTTTTACTTGTGTCTAATTTTAACAGTTGTCTTATCTGATTACAGTTCTCTTGGACAAAACCTGGTTACAAGTACTTACGTATGGGAGGTTCTCTATGCTATTTTTGTTTGCATCTTAGGCTTGGTCTTGTTTGCACTTCTCATTGGCAATATGCAGGTAACTAGAAGAATTCTGACGACTCTGAATCCTCCCTTCCTTAACTTTCGAATGTTTCTTCTTTCAGTTCATGCATAAAATCATAAATTACATTTTGTATCTGTTAATGTAGGTGCAAGTGTGGACACATGAATATGGATTTAACCAAATTTACCGTTAAAGGATGAACCCAAAGTTTACTTCAATTTCCTTTTGAAGATAATATTAATGTACATACAAATTAAATTTTTTAAAATTTTGTGAAAATAATGCATTGCATATCTCAACAGCATTTGTTAAATTTTGGCTATCTTAAAGATGGTCAAAGGTTTCCAGCCTTACTCTTTTGTTTTTTGTGTAATTATTATTAGTATACTTGAATTGACATCTTGAACTGAAGACTTGTGGATTAATACTTGAATGTAATGCACTTGTAGACCACAATGGTTCATGCATAAACATATAAAATCCTAAGTACAGTTAAGGGTTGCTGATTGCTTCTATGTTAGTGATGGTAATCCAAGTTATTAATGCTTATGATTACTATTTTGCTATTCCATTTATCTTTAGAATTTATTATGCTAGTGATGATATTGTTAGTTATGTGTGGAATATAATTATATTGATCAATCGTGTTGTATCGCTGCCTCTATACCCTTTCTTTTTTATTCTTTAGTTTCTACACTTGAAAATATATGTTACTTCATCTAAAAGTCTATACCATTTAAAACTAGACGCAAAATAACTCATTGCCACTGTTACAGACTTACCTTCAATCCACCACTGTAAGAGTAGAAGAAATGAGGATGAAAAGACGAGATTCAGAGCAATGGATGTCTCATCGCTTACTTCCTGAAAGCTTGAGGGATAGAATACGTCGACATGAGCAGTACAGATGGCAGGAGACAAGCGGTGTTGATGAAGAGAGCCTCCTTCAAAACCTTCCTAAAGACCTTAGAAGAGAAGTTAAGCGACACCTTTGTTTGGCTCTGCTCAAGAGGGTATACCTTTTTTTTTTTTTTTTTCTTTTATGCTATATTTCAATTTCATTATACATCTTTTTTCTATATTTTATGCTAACTGTATTATTGCAAAGTTTGTGTTAAAGTTTCAAATTGAAAGGATAATATTGTGAGTATTTTATTATGCATTAAGAATTTAAATATTAAAATACATTGACATTTATCATTTAGAGGGATCCTTCATTTTTTATGTGGGCTGAACTTAAATGGCTTCCTTCATCACTAATGAGGATATTTACTTTATTTTAGGTTGCAATTTTTGAAAAGATTGATGATCAGCTAATGGATGCAATGTGTGATTGCCTGAAGCCTGCTTTATACACTGAAGAAAGCCGTATCATTCGTGAAGGTGACCCTGTGGACGAGATGATCTTCATCATGAGAGGCAAGTTATTTAGTGTGACAACAAATGGCGGAAGGACTGGTTTCTTCAACTCAGATTACCTCAAAGGTGGTGACTTCTGTGGGGAAGAGCTTCTTACTTGGGCTCTTGATCCTCATTCCTCTTCCAGCCTGCCAATCTCTACAAGGACAGTGAAGGCATTGTCTGAGGTTGAAGGTTTTGTTCTAGAAGCGGACGACCTGAAATTTGTTGCAACCCAATTCCGAAGACTCCACAGCAAGCAGCTCCGCCATGCCTTTAGGTTATATTCTCAGCAGTGGAGAACATGGGCTGCTTGTTATATACAGGCAGCTTGGCGTCGGCATTCAAGAAAGAAGCTTGAGGAATCCCTTCGCGAAAAAGAGAGCAGGTTGCAGGCTGCACTGGTGAAAGGCAGCAGTAGTTCACTGAGCCTCGGAGCTGCAATTTATGCCTCTAGGTTTGCTGCGAATGCTTTGAGAGCCTTGAGGCGGAGTGGGACAATGAAGGCTCCAAGGCAGGAAAGAGTTCTGCTGATGATGTTGCAGAAACCATCAGAGCCTGATTTCACTGCTTTAGAACTTTAGCATTGGCAATATGACGGTGTCCGAAGCCAGAGTGGTGTTGTATACCGCTACTTGTATAAAATTACATGTTTGTTTAAATTTTGTATCAGGTTTGTTTGTATGGTAGCCTAGAGAGAAAAGAGAACATGATGATGATGAGGAGGAAGATACTGATTCAGAGTTATGGTTTATTTTTCTTTTACTTGAGAGAGAGAGAGAGAGAGAGAGAGAGAGAGAGAGAGAGAGAGAGAGATTGGAGGCAACTTTTGTTGGGTAGCATGTTTATTTTATTTTGATATATTGTAAAGTATAGTCTGGTTGAAGACTTAAAAATTAGCTCTTATGGGAGGCAACCCACTTGGTATGTTATTTATGGTGCCTAGTGCATTAGTTATCTTGTAACATGTAATGTGTTTATGTTATGTTATCACATATTTTATGCGCCTTTTATCATTTATATGAAAGCATGTATAATATTAATTTTTATTTGTGTTTCTTTTACTTATAGTTTAATGAAATTACCCTTAGGCTTACTATAATTCTTGTATCCTACTTATTTAATTAATCTTAGTAAAAAATGATTATTAAAAATTATGTAAAATTAAGATAATAATAAAATCTTAGATCATAGTTCAAATGAATATTGTTTATACTTCATAAAATGAAAAAACAAAAAATTAATAAATAACTGACTTAGATCATTTAATTTATTGTTTTAATTTGAAATTATAAGGTACACCTTTATGTATTAAATTTTGAAATAAAGATGGATACTTAGAATTAAAGAATAGATATGAGTAGATAGAAATTAAAAAACATAAGCAACCTGAATTTAAAATTGATAATCTTATTAAATTCTTGCATAAAATTCTTACTCTTTGAACTCAAGCATTTTTCATGATTAGGAGTGGTTTGAAGGAGATAATATTACTCTTAGAAGTGTTACTATTCAACTCAGAAGTGTCTTTAAAAGTATTGAGGATCGTGTTGATAGAATACAAATTAGCTAAGTTATCTTCTCTAAAGATCAAAAGGTCATCAACATAGAGGAGATGGGATGTATGTTCATCCCCCATATTGATGTCATCATATTCATTATTTTCAATTGCTCAATAAAAAAATAACTAGAAAGTGCATTCATAATAATACAAAAAATAAATGGGAGAGAGGACAAACCTACCTTAAATTAGAATTGAAATTGAAGAACCCTTCTAGTGTCCCATTAAGGTATAAGGAGTAGTGAACATTCTCGATTAAGTAGTTTCATTGCATGTTTTGATCTAGCTAATGAAGATATAAGGAAACCCTATTTGATGCAACCTTTAAATCAAGAATTGTCTTGAAATAGTGTCGAAAGCTTTAAAGTTATCAAATTTAGCACAAAATAAGTATACATGCTTTCCTGATAACTCAGATAAAATCTCATTTGCAAGAATGATATTGCTCATTGAATTTATGCACTTTATAAAGCCAGCTTGACTGGATGAATAATATATGAATGATGAGTTTGGTCCTTAAATCAAGAATTTTTTCAAAACTTTTGTAATACATGTTATAGAGAGATATAAGTTTGAAATCAAAAATATCTGCATGATGATTTTTTTTTTTTTTTTGGAAAAAAGTAGTAGCTACCTTATAGCTTTCACTAAAAAATGTTTAAAAACCTTATAAACTTTCTCACCAATAAAATCCCAACAAGATGAATATAATTAAAAGATGAAATTGTTTGGGCATAGAGTTATATTTTTTTAGGTTGAGAACACAACTTTTTTTTTCTTCATTTGTAATTGGGGCAATAAGCAAGGGGATGAGATGTGGGGGTGGATAACATTTCCTATAGGGGAGGAGATTGTGTTGCAAGATGTATTGTTGGGAGGATTGAACAAAATTTTAAAATGTGAGGTGATAGTTTCAACAATTTCAAAAGGGTTGGAGAAAAGGTATTCAATGAAGATGGAAATTAAAGTACTTTCTTTTATTCTTCCATATAAAAATTTAAGTTCTTTACCATTTTTTTTTAAGTTCCTTACCATTAATTAATTATTTTGTTTTTCCTCTTTGAATTATCCAAGAGGCCTAATAAGAGCAAGAGTAGGAGAGGGCTTCCCCCAAAAATTTTTCATTGGTATTTAACTTGGAGTTCATATGACCACCATTAAGAAAAGTGAAGCAGCTAGCTTTTGGGAATGAAATTCTCTAATTGTAGAGGAAACTTAGCATAAAGAGAGGTTACATGATCTATATTGTGATTACTAGAAAGGCCACTTGCAAAGCCTTCTCAAAATGGAGGCAGTTTAGACTAACAATTTTGATTAGAGAAATCTATTGTTGCATGTATAAGATTAATTTGTGTGGACAATCAATGGGGAGTGTTGAAGCATTTGGGGCTTTTAATCCCGTAGAATGAGGTATGAAAAATGGGATTATCTTATTGAACTAGGTGTTGGAAAGACCAATAGAGGTTAGGACTTTAATAACAACATCAAATAGCATATTATTGAATGCCAAAAATTTGTTGTTAGGAATATGATTTCTCCATTCTTTTTTTTGTAATGCCTACAACAATTAAAATCTCTAATCATAGCTCAAGGTTGGTTAGAAGATCTTATAATGCCCTCAATATCAATGACGAAACTCCATAGGAGAGATATGTCAGCTTGAGCATTAGAGGCATAAACCACATATTAACAGATTGGTTGAAGGCTCCCAACAATGAATAATTTGATTGTTTGTGTGGATAAGAGAAAAAAATGGTTAATTGTTCTCGACATTCAATTAAATTCATATCTTGACAGGGTAGGAAGAGAAAAAGTTATTGTAACTCCCCTCATTTTGATACAACTTGCAAGAATTTACAAGCCAAGTGTTAGGAACAAGAGTATAATTGATCATAGCTTTCAAAACATAGAAAAGCTCTATATTAAAAGTGTGAATCATAATCTTGTAATAAAAAATCATGTCAAGCCTTGAACAAATACTTATTAAATTAGATAATTATTGATATAATTAGTGATCAAATATTGATTAAATTAACACTTAATTAGTAATTAAATAATTATCTCCAATGCTTTATGTAAACACATGAGTTTAGGTAATTATTATTATTTTATTATAATAACTATAATATAACTCATATTTCAAATAATCATTTTAAATTCTAATTTATATTGTCAAATAATCTCAGAAAATTTAACAAATTTTAATAACTATGTTGCTAAATAATTTTTGGAATTTAACTTTAATTAAAATTATTAAATTCAAATTTATGGGATAAATCCTACTAAATTAAAATATACTAGCATCCAAACAGCCATATAAGTTGTTCCCATATTGGGATTGGTGTAAATGAACCGAGTTAGCTCGTGAACTGGCTTAAATTTGACTTGATGACGAGCTCTTCAGTTGAGCTTATTGAACCACGAGCTCGAGCTGAAACTCGAGCTTAAACTTGAGTTCTTATGGTAACCAAGCTTGAATGTGAGCTTGACGAGACTCGACTGTCAAGCTTGCGAGTTGATTCAAATGCATGTAAGAATTTTTTTAAATAATTATTACTTCCATTAAATTAGAACATTAAAAATTAATTAAGGCTGCCATTCCTCCAAAAAAATAAAACAAAAGCAGCAGCCTAAAGCAACCAGCAGCTTTCATAAAAATTATTAGGATTTATTTTCTAGGAAAAAAAACTGCATCATTAATTACTTCAATTAAGATTTTTTTGGGCAGCTCTTTTAATGTTTTCTAAAACGGTTTTGAAGTATAAAAATTTATTAGCTTCAACAATATTTTCTCCTTCCAAAAAAAAAAAAAAAAATGGAATGCTTTTTCTATCGCTGTGATCAATCGACGCTCCTTAAGAAAGCTCCATAGGAAAAAAATGCAACATCAACACCTTCTAAGACAATGATCTCATTGGCGGTCAACCGGTGTCTCGTGTGCGAGAAATTATTCTGTGTGGATATCGGACGCAGTTCTATGTCCGGAGACAAAACAGGTGTAGCCACGTCAGCTGTACCGAGCCGCGATACCGAACAAAAGGATGACATATTTGAAGTTTGCATAGAAAATTTTTTCCTCGTGCGCTGGCTCATGAGCTTATCTTTATTTTACGAGCTTAGCTCAAACAGGCCCTTTGAGCTCAACTTGGGCTCGAACTCAATTTTTAGCTTCCACTTTGACTGGCGAGGCTAGCACTAATTAGAAATGACTCGAGTCGGGCTCCACTCGTTTACACCGCATGAGTCCGACTCCCGACTCTTCCGCTTTCAGCTTCCACGGAGCGCCTAGGGTTTAAGGATCGAGCGACACAACCCCATGGGCAGGAGATCTCCATGTGAAGACCAGCCAAAACGACGTCAAGGTTCCTCTAATCTGACTATCGGCTAAGCTCAAGTGGCCACATTATGCTTTTTTATGTTTCATCTCATCTCGCACGGTATGCTTTCTCTGTTTGTTTCTCCAAGTTGTGACCCTCTCTCATCTAAATCTGTGCGTGATGAGTTTGCACTTTGCTGTTACTTTGTTTGTTTGCTTCACATTTCTTCGTACACATACTAGATAAAATGGTTCAAGTTAGAGATGGGTGAAAGAAACTTTGGTTGCTGATTTAAGAAGTATTTTCGCATAATTCTAATATCTTTATTTCCCTCCTTTGAATTTTTTCACAGTTCTGCGTATGATATGTTTAACTACTTTCTTGATTTATTTTGGAAGGTTAAAGATTGTGATTTGGTTATTTGGAAGTATGTATGTATGCTTCTTTAGCTTTTACTGTGAAATTGTTCTTTAAGTAGCTGAAAGAGATTGATGGATAGTGCAAATGTATGTTCTGAGTTGTTCTGTGAGTATATATTTGGTTATAAATGTATATTTTGAGTAGTCAAATTGTGGTTCTATCTTCACAAGTTCAAATTCTATAGTCATTCACATGATCAATGCTTTGAACCATGAATTGAGCATTGTAACCATTCACTGTTTGCTTTATACTGAACATGCCTAATAATTTAATATTAAGATGATTTATTTTCCTGCAATTGAATGATAAATACATATTCTACTATATAATTTTGATATATATTCTATTTGTTTCTCGCTTATTTATAGTATTTTTTATGAGCTTTCGGGAACACTTGAGAAGCCAAATACTAACTCAAAAAATCTCAAGACAATGATATCACTGGCCGACAATAAAACATAATGCAATAGACTTTGTTTTAAAATGCAACAATTGTCAAATGCATTTCACATCTCAGTCATGTTTCACCTGTGAAACTTTTATCTATTCAAAATCTCTGGCACTTCGCTTAATGGGTCATAGCCAGACATCATAGGACCTTTTCCAATAGCTATTGGACAGGGTGAAGTAGTCACTGGTAAGAACCATCAACCTAGGTGGATGGAAGCTGAGCAACTCACTAAATAAAGCAAATGCTAAATGATTAGTATGGAAGGACATTATTTACTGCTATGGCCTTCCCACAAAGATCATCACGAACAATAGGACCTAATTCACCAAAAAAAAAAAAACATTTACATTTTTTTTTTTGCAAAATCTTTATATTCAATTGGTTCAACACATTTGTTGCACATACTCAAATGAATTGACAGGTAGAAGTAAAAAATTGAACCATTCTTAAAGATTAAGAGCACTCATTGAAAAGACTGTGAGGGACACGGGCTGAAGAGGTTTCCAATGTATTCTGGACTTATTGCACGACTCATCTTATAATTTATGTTTCGATACATAAGCAATTATTCTTGTTGATATTGGTGTGCCAAGCTTGAGGGTCCAAACATCTGATATGACTAATAATGAGGATGTGCTCTATTAAAATCTTGTTCTTCTTCCAGAAACCCATGATATAGCTTCTCTTAGAGTGCTTTCTATTATCAACGAATAACTCGTCACTTTAATCGAAGGGTGATACCCCAAACTATCTTTGTTGGAGTTTGTCTTACAAATTCTTGAGGCTAATGTGAATGGAATCCCAACACAATAAACTTTCACCTCTTTGGGAGGGACTATAAACTTTCATGTTGTTGTGGTTGCTATAGACAAGTTGTGAACATTCAAACTTAAAGATTCAAATGGGAAGATGCGACCCTAAAGAGATATTATCAATGACTCCAAGTAACTATCATTTATAAAGTTTCATATACAATCCCAATTAGACTTCTACTCCATGAGTAAAGTCATATCATATCCAATGATCTAGAAATGACATCAACCCAATCAATGTGCAATCTATCCTAAGGAGGTTCAATTTGACCTCTTACACATAAGTCAATATCATCGAGAAATACTTTGATAAACAATTTTAGATATATCAAATATCCTTGGTGAATTTCACTCAATCTCTTTCACTTAGATTAACATCATCGAGCAATTTTTGAAAATAATCATGGATTGGTCAAACATCCTCGTTAGATTTTTCTTGACTTCTTTCATACAAGTTAATGTCAATCAACAATGCTCTTACAAACAACATTGGATAGTTCAAATATTCTTGGTAGATTTCTTTTAATATCTTTAATATATGTTGATGTCATCGATTAATACTTTGATAAATAACCTCATATAGGTCAAATATTCTTGGTGGATTATTTTTGACCTTTTCTATATAAGTTTACAACATTGAGCGATGCTAAGACAAATAATCTTGGATTGTCAAACTTTCTCAGTGGATTTTTCTTGACCACTTGCATACAAGTTAATATTATCAAATAATTTTTTAACAAATAATCCCAGACATGTCAAATATCCTTGATATGTTTCTCTTGACATCTTCCGCCACAAGTTAAGGTGTCGCCTCATATGAACAATCCATGGAAGATAGATTTCTAAAAATTAATTATTCATGACCCTGTTTAAATCATATAGAGCTTGGTTAGAATTATATCATACTCATTGAAGTAGGCATCCAAGAAAGCTTAGTTCCCTACTCAAGGCAAGTTTTTGGAACATCGGATTATTATTATCTACAAGATTAAAATTTCATTACTTTCAAAAATCTAATTACAATTGTTGGTTAAACTTGTATTAATACATGATGAAGTATGCATCTATGCAAATAAGAAGTTTTATTTCCAAGTCATATAGAAGACCATTGCATGATATTAATACAATCTTTATTAACATCTCAAGAAAATCTTATGAAGATTTTAACCTTCAAACTCTTATCTCAGCTTTCAATGGGCGATCTCTTCTCTCTTGAACTTAGTTTTTTAATAAAATATTTTTTTTGATTTGGCTACAACATTTCCAAAATAATTGGAGTTGCATTAAAATCAACATTGATGCTTATATCATTAATGTTGGAATATAACTTCTGAGAAGAAATGCAAAAGTAGGCCTTGATTGCCTTAAAGTCTTGTCATCAAATGAGAACAATCAATGCTTTTTCAAGAGAAGATCAAAGCCTCATCATATGAATTGAAATTCTTGATTACCGCAAAATCCCATCACATGATGAGGACAATGAATGCCTCTTTCAAGGGAAGACTGGAATCTTGTTGTGGGAACTAAAAGTCTTGGTCGCCTCTAAATCTAGTCAACGGACAAGGACAAGCAATGCCTCTTTCAGGAGAAAATCAAAGCCTTGTTGTAGGAACTAAAAGCCTTGATTACGTCCAAATCAGGTCACTAGACGAAGACAACCAACACCACTTTTGAGGGGAAGATTGGAGCCTTGTTGTTGGGATTGAGAGTCTTGATCATCTCTAAATCCCATCTCCCATCTATGATAGTCAATGCCTCTTTCAAGGGAAGACTAGAGCCTAACTATTGGGCTTGAATGTTTTTGATTATCTATAAGTCCCATTGTTCGACAAGAAAAGTCAACACCTCTTTTAGGTGAAGATCGGAGCATCATTGTCAGGACTATGGGCTCAATTGAATCTACTAGGAGTGAAGAATCATCATAGCATCACCGATGGTGATAGATGTCACATCATCAACTATTGTTGATCTAGTTATCTTCTTTAGTTTGGCATCTTGTGGGCAAAATAGTCGAACTTCTTTCGACGTGCATAAGCTTCTAAAGGAGGTCTTGAAATTTTTTGCATTCTTCTTTGATTGGAATATTAACAATTAAAGTATGAATGATCACAAATTTTAAATTTTGCAACAAGGATTACATGAAGTATAAAGAGAAAAATGGTGATAAATTCATGTATCTAATTTTTAATGTATTTTTTAGTGCAACTAAGATGGTGAGAAATTCAACTAACAGTTACTCAAGAATTTTTACAGCAAAAGATAATTTAAATTATATATATATATATATAAAAGAGATTTACATATTAAGGGGCATCTTTACAAAAGTTAAAGTAATTTGGACTGATATATAAATCATAAGAAATTCTTGAATTCAAAAATCAGAAAAAGATGGATTTTACAAAATGACGGCTTATGAGTTTTCTAACTCAATAAACAAATAATGTGTTACGTGAAAAAAATCATAAAAATGCAATCTACATCCAAAAAAATTTTGAAATTTTTTTATGAATGAATAGACTACAAAAATGCAATGAAGACAGAAATGTTGCAAGTTTAGCATCATGACAGCCAAAAATAAAAATTCTTCTACAAATAAAAAAAGATAAAATTTTACTATGAAATTATTTTGGGAAAAACACAAATATACATGAAATCATCTAATTTTAAAAATTAGATCAAAATTCTAAAAATTTATACAAAAACAATGAACATGCAAGATTCATGAAAGGGCGTTTTACTATAATAGCGTATCAGCGTGCGCACGTTTTTGTGCACAAAGGAGCCTACACAACCGCAAACACACTTGGACGCACATGCCCTTGTGGGCATACATGCTCGATAATTGTGCGCAACTACGTGTTTGCGCGCATGCACACCATTCGCTGTGGCGACGATTGGTCGGTCGGTTGACACAATCCATTATGGTTTGATTTTGTGTTTGAATATGTCTATTACATATTTTGGATTCAATTTTGACATTGTTAGAGTGTTACAAAGTCCCCATGATCAAGCAAATTTGAAGTATTTGGGGCAAATTTTTTTTAATAATTTTTGCTTCAATTGATGCACGACTTCAAGAAAAGTCAAATGTATAATTTTAGTAAATTTATTTATTTCACAATCCATAGGAAGGTGATGAAGGTCCATTCTGACGTCCAAGGAGTGGTTTTGCCTTTTAATTTTTCAAAATTATAATTTTGTGCTTATACATTATCTCGAAGATTAAATACATATTTTTAGATAACATAGAGTTCAATGTCCGAAAACACAGGCAAATGATATCCCTTAAGCAATTTTACTTTGATCATGACTAATTTTGATACAATATTTGTATTAAAAACTTTCAAAATTAAATTTAGAATCATTCGTAGTTAGATTTCAACAAACTTGTAGTCAAATTAAGCATTTAGATAAGACAAACCCAACGACATTAAATATGATTTAATCTAAATCTAAATGAGCCCAAATCAAGTTTCTTAAACAATAGTAAAAAATTTTGGGACATAAATGATCAAATAGTCTCTAAATCTTGAATGCTTATATAGGCAAAATGAGCTGCTCGGTACGATGAATCCAACAAACCTAATCTCACTTGATTCTGAGGCCATTAAAAGACTTAATGCTGATGAAACACACTATGATTAAATGATATAATATAAGTCATCTGATGAAATGTTATAAAAATTTGGTTAAATTTTTCAAAATGCTTACTCTAAAAAAACACTATAAATATACCTCATTCTGCACATGAAGACAATATAAACTTGAGTTTGGAGAGAGTTTGGAAATCTAAAGAACTCTAGAGCCCGCTTGATGTTCGACGCCTATGATCACCTCCAGCTATCGCCATCACCGATCTTGTCTAATCGTCGATCATTGTTGCCTAATTATCATTGTTTGATTTCCATCGCTCGACTACCATCATCCAACTGTAAATCACTGGCGCATGTCTTCAAATCAACCAGGCCCATAAAACCACTTGAAAAAAACATGAGATGTTGAGAAAATTGACAATATGAAGTTTATATTAAGGAAAAACTGAGAAAATATTCTGCATTAAGATTTTCATTCATTAAATATGAAAGCAGTATTTGCAGGCAAGCTTAAACTCGAGCAGTTCATCACAATTCCACGGTTATATATCAAAATAAATTCGCTAATACAAAGATGAGCAAATATACAAAGATGGTGCCGAAGCTGAAAAGTGAAAAGGCAGCAGACTGGAAATCTCTTTCCAGCATATATTTGTCTGTAATGAAGACATTCAAAAACAGCAGTTTGCGTGATCACTTGTTGCTTTTGTACAGCTCAAAAATGACACTCTGCAATATAGAACAAAAGTGATGATCAATTTAAGAATGAGAGAGATAAAAAACATACACTTCAGTAAGAAAACAAACTTGACTTTTTTTTTTTTTATGTCGAAAAAATGCTATATTTATATGCTGATCTAATTTTAATTCGGAACATGCTTAACAATTGTCTATTATATTTAAATATCATGAAATTAAATTAACTTACTTACTGATAAATTTAAAATAGTAAAAATATTTGTTATGAATATACGATAAAATAATGAAGTAGTAAAATACTTTCTTGGCCCCCACAGAGAAAATGAAACAAAATTTTGGAGACCAAATTCTTTTAGTTTATTTACAATTATATGGCCTTTGAATTCTACATTTAGACTAATTAGCTTAATTTATTCAATCAAAATTTATAAATTTTCACAGTCATCTTACAAAATTTAAAGTTTTTTTTAAGTCACAACAACAATTAGTCCTTTAGAGGAGTTGTGGGTTACTTTGGATCATAATTTATTCATGGGTGCACTAGACATTACTAGCATGCCGACTGAGTGAGCAAATGAGTAGGAATGTGGGTGAGAATGGAGAGTGAAGAATAGAATCAAAGAGTGGAAGAGAATCTAGGAAATGCTCAGAAAATTAGATCTTTTAAACGGCTAGAGTTTCCATTATCAAAAAAAGGAAAAGGGTCTTCCCCCAAATTGTTCCTCATGACATCTTATTTATAGAGTCATGGGGGCTACGGTAAAGGTTACATAAAGAGAAAAGTAAAAAGATATAACACTATACAGTTCACGTATGCAACACTACATAATGGTCTAGGCATGTGTACCCCCTTGATCAATTAAGGAAGGCTGAGGGTTGCAGAGTTATATTGGCATGCATATGGGTGAGCTCAATACTACCAAAGGTGTGATAGGTGAGTTCTATAATGTGGGTGAGCTTGATAGTGTTGAATAAGAGGGAGTAGATTTACAAGAGGGTGTTGCCGAGTAACGAATCATTAAGCAAGGAGGTTGACAACGGTGCTCGGTCGGCACTGGTGGTCTCTAGGCTCGTCATTGCCCCCTTGCGCAAAAAAAAAAAAAGTTTAGGGTGGACCTTGAGGCGACGATCGTTGCTATTATGGTGATCACCCGTGTTGTCAACCTTGATGATGATGAGTATGATACGCCTTAGGACTCGGTATTGAGAAAGCAAGTGCCACTATAGCGCTCAACAACAAAGGCTATAGAAGAAGTCAGTTCTTTTGAGGTGGAGATTTTGACTCACTTGTGCCTCAACCTACAGATAAGCGAAAAAGAGACTAGTATATGTTTTTAGAAATGTCATTACTCGAAATAAGGCACCCGCTCTGAGAAAGCCTATAATCTATGTTTTCTCGAGCGAGAGATGAAGGCTTTGGAATAATGTATAGCTTAGAAGTAAACAAGTTGAGCTATCTAGTGAGATTTCTTCCTGGTTGTGCCTTTAAGTGTGCTGAGTTTGACTCGTGAGGAGTTATATTTGTTGATTTCAGGGGTGTGGATTATAAAGGGAGATTAGGGAGCTAGCCCATTGACTATTATTGATATCGTCGGGCTTTCTAATGCAGCCGAGCTGGCTGGGGCCATGATTAAGGTCGAGGAGGAGCTATATGAGTACGAGGCTTACAAGGAGAAGCCCATAGGGTTATTGTCTTTGAACCACTCAAGGGATGTCATTACCCCTTAAGACTATGTCACATTGAAGGATGTCACCGGATGACTCTTAGAGGTGGAGCAGATGCTTCATCTACATGGAGTGGATGTCTTCGCCTCCTCACGAGATGTGGTGAGTATGGAGGAGGTCATCAAGATGAGGAAGAGGAATGATGAGACAGAAGGAAAACACCAAACTGAGGGTGTATGCCATCGAAATGAGAGTGCAACACCTTGAAATAAGGATTCTAATTAGCTCTTTGAGTGTGGAAGTCAAGGCGATCATTCAATCGTCTAAGTAATCCAACTTCCTAACTGGCGGTTCCTTTTTGTTGGAGTATCTAGGAGTAGGGGGGTTGACGGTAGCGATTGCGAATGACCCTATTTACAAAATACACCGTGGTGGCATGCAACCTTGCACCACTTAATTTTTTTAAAATTTTATGTAGCGACTTCATGTATGAAATAAGATTTTTCTTTCTTGTGCGAGTTTGTCTTTCCCGTCTTCTACTTTATTTCTCTTGAGTGTGATGAGCACTACATGTACGATGAGTGCGAATATCTTGCAAGTACTCTGCTTTCTCATGACGAGTAGCATTATGTATGCTCTTTGAGTGATGAGTGAAAATTTTGGAATTTTGATTTTTTTTGGAACTTTGATGTTTGGGATCTCGCTAGAATGATGCCTCAATCGAGTGTGAATGCAGTGCTTTAATTACGACTAAATAGGCAGATATAAAAAGATGCCAGAGTCTCTTCAGAAATGATGGAGAGAGAAAATGAGATCAAGACATTAAATGCATATTTGGGTGTGCCTCAAGTGTTGTGTTCAATAATTTTGCCTATAAATACTTCGGGTAGGATCCCACGAGTGCGATCTTTCCCTATGCTCTTAATTTCCTTCTTGTGAGTATGTTAAATTGAGATGGTTGCCTTATGCAAGTGTGTAACTGATTTCATTCAAATTTGTTGGAGGCACAAGTAACCATGGATCATGCCTACCATTGTTATCATGATGACTACTTTTATGCATTGAGTGAGGTCAATGTATATGCTTCCAACGATGATGAGCGCTTGAATACCTTTCGTAATGCTGAGATATGTCCTTGTCGACCACTTCAGCCTGGGGTTGGGACTTCCTTTATGCAACTAGTTGGTCGACGTCTTCAACTTCTATGGAGTCATCCTTTACTAGGTGCTGCTAGACTTGATTGCTTCGATGGTATCATTTACTTCATTTTTGTGTGACTTTAGGCATTTCTTCCCTATGAAGGCGCTCCATCATGGGTTTATTCAATTTTTGCCAGTGGAGATGACGGTAGTAGGGCTGGCAAACAAGGTACAAGATTGGAAGGCAAAATTTGTCCTTGTTTCAAAGGCTGAAAGTATAATTGGTGTCGACCATCCCGATCCTGTTAGCCAAGAGTAAGAAATGCTTATGAGAGCCCAACACGAGGGGGAGGAAACACATTATTGGTATGTGGACAGTCGCTGATCATCCACCAACACATTGCCCTTCAAAACGTCTTCAACAATTTTTATGATGAGCAAGTCATGTGTTTTGCTAATTATCAACCAAAGTGCTTTCTGCCGTCACCCACTTATAGAGAAAAAAAATCAAAGTTTTTTAGACCAGTTTCTTTTTAGTTTATTTTTTTATTATATGGCCTTGAAATTATAAATTAAGACTAGCCATCTTAATCTATTTAACCAAAATTTAAGGATTTCTACACTAATCTAATAAAAATTTGAAGTTCTTTGAAGCGACAATACTAATCGAACCCTCAATGCTTAATCTCATGAGAAGAGGTAGTCTGGGTTATTTCTTCAACAATTATGGTTGCTTCAAGGATAATTATATTATATTATATACATGTACAATTATATAAAAAATTTGAATGCAATTTAATTTAAGTCAACTTATAAGAAAATGATTTCTAATTGAGTTAGTTTAACCTATTGGTTTTAATTTCTAGTTGAGTTTGACTTGAATAGCAATAAAGTTTTCTTACTTTAATATAATCTAAAATTTACTCCATCCTTAGCTCTATACAGTAATTATAATAATAAACAAATTAAATGGATTGATTCCCGACAACCTCAAAAATAGGAGGAACTCATAGCTAGTGGTAATTGTATACATACATGCCCATGCTGATGTTTTACAGATAACTTGTAGGTTCTAACATAAGAACTCAATTAGAGAATCACATCGCCCAGCAAAGATACTCACGAGTAGGGATTGTGACTTGTCCTAGCCAATTCGATCGAGGAGTCATCCCAGGCATGTCCATTAGGGAACTTATACGGATTCATCCAAGCCCTCGAGAATCACTTATCTCGGCATAGATTGATTTTTTAAGATCACTCGCTGCCATCCATACCAGCAAGCTACCACTAACATCCCCCAATCCAACTACAAAAAGTGCACACCTCAAGGGTCTGTGATTATACTACTCTAGACTCGATCAGTCCTCTACTTTTGGTCATTGTTTCCCAAAGGGGCTCACCCTCATGCTCGAAAGTCCATGCACTTCCTCTAGAGACTCGCCATATCATTTAGAGGATTTGCCCACACAATCTCATTTTATATGCTATATCTTGAGACTTGCTTAGTACGCCTGCTTGTGAAGGCTAGCCTAGAGACTTGCCTTGGAACAAAAGGCCATGTTAGATGTAGAAAGCTACATGGGTTCCTACCAATCTAGCCACGTGTTCAATATAGTCTGCAATGGGTTATAATGAACATTACACTTTTTACTTTTTAGTTTAACCTTCCCTCTAGCCCTTTAAGCCTTATAAATAAATGGCAAAGAAGCACATTTTTTATCTTTTGAACATTTTTTTCAATCTTTTGGTATATTTTTTGAGCTTTCATCTCTCTTTTTGTCTCTCTCCATACTCACTCGAACCTCTCTTAGTTCTTCAGCTCTTACCTAAAAAATTACTTGTTAGAAAATTTGGATATCATATATGGACAAATTTGGGATCTAACATCCTGAAAGATGTGGCAAACATGGATTCATGCTGGTAATAAGAAAACATGCATATCTTGAAGAACGATACCCATATCCATCAGTGAACATGAATATCCTCAACTACACAATTTGTCGCGACATAATGGAGATGATGGAAAGGCTCACCAAGATAGTTCAAGATGTGCTAAGAGAATTATTGAAAAATGTCTCAGGGGAGAGCACTCCAAAAGGATACTCTTACTCGGTTGTTCAATACATAAGGCCAAAAATTAGGGTGCTCACGCCAATGCCTAATGTTGATCCCACTCACAGTCACACCAATAATGAAGAGCACAACCCTCCTCAACGAGTGAAAAGGATAGAACTCGGATAATCAACATATTTTTTTTAGGGAGATAACTGAGGTGTGGCTGCCTCCCAAGTTTAAATTGCCTAACTAAGAGTCCTATATGGAATGACTAACTCGTCCAACTATGTCACTTATTTCAAGTCAGTGACAACACTACTTAATGTTAGCAATGCCTTTAGTGTCGATTATTCTTTACCACTTTCAAGAAGTCTGCTCTTTGGAGATAAATTAACGTATAGTTGGGTGTGATCACCTCCTTTGTGGAGTTCAAGAAGATGTTTGCCACTCAATTCGTAAGTGCCTAGAGATCCATAAGAAACTTGCAAGCTCTCTGAAAGATGCGCCAAGAGCTAGGTAAATCACTCGAAAGTTTCATTGTCCCATTCCAAAAAGGAAATGCTGGTAGAGTTGGATGTTACAGGCTGCTCTAACATAAGGCCTAAGAGATTGTTCTTTTCCTTACACTTTTGGGTTGCAATAGCCCCAAACATTTGCGGAACTGCTCGAATTCACCGACAGCCTTATTAACTTAGAGGAGTGCAGCGTGTGGTTGAGGGTTGCCAGGCCAATCACCACCGAGAACTAGTCGCGAGGCATGACAACATCAATATTGAGAGCACGACATGAATCACCTGAAGATCCATGGGATCAATAGGAGGCAGCACTAACCAAATGCTCATCACCACCCAAGTTAGCCAAGGATGTCTCTGCAGACTAGGTCGCTCAGGATTGCGAGATTGCTTGCCACACACATAGGAGCATCACAAATCACTTGTCTGTATCACAAAGAAGCTCATTGATACCAATCAAAATAATGAATTATTCAAGAGTCTTTCACTAATGAAAGTGATTGCCCATACCGTAAACACTTCCAAATATTGTCTTCCCTATGCACCATGGACACGACATTGAGGAGTTTAGGCAATTCACATTGGCAAGGGTTGTACTTGCCATTCTAGTGGAGAATGAGCCGAGTCATTTACAGAGGCCAGCTCCAAGAGACCTTGCATAAGAGAAGTTAACTCAGCCACTCTTCGCAGGTGTCAACTGTTAATGTCGGTCAAATCACTTTTTGTGAGGTGGACAAACTAGCAAGTGGAAAACCCTTCAACGATGTTTTGGTCATCATCGCTCTGGTCACAAAACTACTAGATCATCAACCTATATTCATTGATATTGGGAGTTCCATAAACATCATTTTTAAATATGCTTTAAAAAAATAAACTTTCTTGCGTCCTTACTCCAACTTCAAGTCTCCTCTATGATTTTTTTTTGCGATTGCCGACCCCACGTAGTGGGATAAAGGCTTGATGTTGTTGTTGTTGTGTGTTGTTGTTGTTGTTGTTGTTTTGTTGTTGTTGTGTAGGGATATTGAAGGCGTGATCTCCCTTCCTATCATCTGGGGTAAGGGGTAACACAGGTACATTGACATGGCCGACTTCATATTTATGGATGCGCCAACCACCTACAACACATTCTTCAAGCAACCTCTTCTGAACACATACCACATGGTGGTCAACTTCCTGATAAGCAATTGGGAGATCATGGTGAGAGGTCATAGCAGGCATGTTACTTAAAGGATGTGGGAAAAGTGATGACTTCTCAAAAAGAGGCATTACAACTACAGGTAGAGTGAGGACCAGGGCTAGAGACTGTTAAGGCAGTGGAGTCAATAATAACTACGAGTTCCTAATAGAGGATTGATCTTAGCCCTAGCTCTATGCAATAATTGTAGTAATAAATAAATTAAATATATTGACTCCCAATAACCTGAAATATATGAGGAACTCATAGCTATTAGCAACTATATACTTGTATATGCTCATGCAGGTGTTTTATAGGTACCTAACATGTTCTAACAAAAGAACTTGACTAGAGTACTCACATTGCCCACCAAAAGTACTCCTAGTAGGGCGTATGACTCGTCTTAGCTGATCGAATTGAGGAATCGTCCCAGGCATGTATATTAGGGAACTCGTATAAATTTGTCTTAGCCCTCAGGAATCACTTATCTTGCTATATATTTATCTTTTGAGGTCATTTGTCGTGATCTAGGTCATCAGGCTATCACTGGCATCCTTTGATCCAGGTGCAGGAAGTGCACACCTGAAAGGTTTGTGATTACAACCCCTCCAGACTCAGTCAATCCTCTACTAGCTGTCATCATCGCCCAAAGGGGCTTTCTCTTCACCCTCAAAGGTCCATATACTACCTTTAGGGACTTGTAACCACATCCAAAGGAATCGCACACATAGACTCGTCCTACTATTATACCTTGAGGATCAACCAGTATACCTGCTTGTGAAGACTCACCCAAGGGATTCACCCAAAAAAAAAGGGTCATGTCAGAGGCAGAGGACAACATGCGCTTCTACCAGTTTAGCCAGGTGTAATAATTTAGTTTATAATGGCCCATAATGAATATTGTACTTTTTATTTTTTTAGGAGTAGCCTTCATTATAACCCTCTAAACCTTACAAATAAAGGATGAAGAGGCATATTTTAGATCTTTTGGATATTTTTCGATCTTTTGGCATGCTTTGGGATTTCATCTCTCTCTCACTCTCTCAATATTCACCCAGATTTCTCTTAGTTCTTCAACTCTTATCTAGAACATTGTTTGCTAGTAAAGTTGGATATCATCTATGGGCAAATACAAATCCAACAGTAACAATGAAGGTGATCACTTAAGATTCTTTATTTTCTCGGTAGTGTAGGAAAAAAGATTTCTGTGAAGGTTTACATAGGACTAAAATGACATTTTATCTTGGAATTATTGCCCTCCAATTATATATGGAATACCTTATAGGTAACGTCAAGCCTTACATAGTTTGGTCACATTAAACGGAGGCCTTCCGATAACCCGGTTAGGAAAGTTGAGGTATTAGATTTGACTTATGTTAAGAAAGGTAGAGATAGACCTAAAAAGATTTGGTTAGAAAATATTAGAAATGATCTTTTTCTATTAGATTTAAATGAGAATTTTACTTTTAACAGGACACAATGGTGAAAAAGGATTCATGTAACCGACCCCACGTAGTGGAACAAAGGCTTAATGTTGTTGTTGATGTTTTAGAAAGCAACCTTAGCGGCTTGACGTTACCTATAAGCTTCTGGTTGATGAATAACTTCTAACATAAATTGCATTTCTATAGAAGGGATTTCACATAATGTAAATGGGAAAATGATTGCTGACCTGATAATAGTTGAACAATTGGGGTCTCTTCTTTTTTTTAAATGTTGGTGTAAGAAGATCACGTTCCATATCAAATGGCACAGGATCCAAGTGAATAGCTTTTATGAATTCAAAGCCCTTTAGCTGGAATGTTAATAGAACAATTAGAATCACTTCCATTGACTTAGAAGGGAAGTAATTGGAGAAGAATATCTTTATGATGCCAATGTTTATGCAAATAAGCAATAAAAGAGCTCATATGTGAAATATGTACCTTCTTCGCTTTAGCAGTCTTATTTAGTTCTGCAAGAATGTATTCTTTTGCTTTAGGATTCTCACAAAGGCTAGAAAATTCCCCACTAACGCCATTCTCTTCGCCCCAACGCTCAAGAGCTTGGATGTTAGGATTGATAACTGCTACTAGGAAAGACTCAAAGCTACTGCCATAGATCCATATCTGCAAAACACATTCGTCGATAAACAAAATCAGATTTATGCAGGAAACAAGCAGATGGTAAAGTTATTCCACAACCAATTCGTGAGCTGCACGAAGTTTGTGATACAGATAGGTCTCACTATTTTGATCAGGGGAAGTTTTTCATAAATCTGTGAACAATATCATAGGCCTTTTTTTTCACAGCAAAACCATGTCAAAATTCATATTTAATATTTAGATGTTGAGCGCCATTTGCTTTTTAACTTTTCTAACATTGGGTTGAATTCTTACTAAATTCTGGACAGCCTGCCATACTTAACTACCTAGAAACAGTTTGTAAAATCTTAAAACAAAAACTCTGATAAAGTTGCCAGTAAAATGATTCCAAGGACTTCGATGATCTCAGCAGTTATTGTCAAAAATTCATCTGATGTTTTCATTAAAATGCAATAGATCTAAAAATAGCTGATGAAAGACAATTTTAAAAGTTCATTTTATTAATAAACTTACCAGCCATGATAGTCCTAAAATTTTCAATACGCCCATGACTTTTATAACATTCACCCTATCAGTATTAATTTATTTGACTCGATAAAAGTTTCAGGTCACTACTCTTTGTTCAAGTCAGGAACAGCTCAAAGTATAGCCTATGAAATTAATTGTTATATCAAAATATTGCCAACTCTTAACTGGGTTAAAAAGCCATTATCTTGGTGTATTGAGATAACGATTGGGAATTAAAAAAAAAAAAAGAGATAACGATTGGGAATAGAGATGTCAGTGACTACCATGAACAACAAATGTCCGATCTCTAAGAGAAGATTAAACATAATGAAGTAAATCAGCTATGCGAAGATATACAAAACTAAACTTGAGCACTAGGAGCCTCGCGATATGCATAACATTTTATATGACACTAGGAAAAGAAGCTATATAAATTACTGAAGGCCTGTGAAAGCTTGGTTTCAAGGAAAACATTAATTTGCCCCATTGCAATCTTTTGGATAAGACGAGCAACAATAGAGAGAATTCACTCCAATAGCCACGAAAAAAATATTAAAGGCCACACTAACTCTCAGCTTGGCCTTGATGAAAGTTTAATTTACCCCAATGCTATTAATAACAGATACAGAAGACAAGAAACAAAAAAGAATTCATTTAAACAACCAATTCTGGTAAAACAATAAAACATTTTTGGCAAGGAATTTAAAGATAAAAAACCTATCCTTTTTCAAAATAATATCAAGGGGATACACTTACAGAGTCTATAGCAGCTATGGAACCATAAATGTTCTCCAAGTTTTCCACTGCAACATATTCTCCTTGGGAAAGCTTAAAAATATTCTTTTTTCGATCTATGATCTTCAAACTTCCATCTGATTGCCATTCGCCAATATCTCCTGCAAAGAGAATGAGAAACAAGCTGGAAACTTTGAATAATCCATAGATATTAATGTAGTCGAACTCTCTTCATTTGAATGAAAAGAAACATGTGAAATAATTAGAAGTAAACATTTCCATTATTTTTTGATATAAAAGAGTTCTGTGACCTTGCTCCACAATTAAAGTTTACAAGCTAATCATTTGCCAAGCATCTTCTCATCAAATTGTATTGGCTATGTTAAATTTTTTTTAGATGCTCCATGGAAACATCAAGCACTTCAAAGGGCCTGCTAAATTAAGCTCTCTTATTGTACATTTCAAAAATATACACATGTCAATTTATTTACTTCAACAAAACAATGAGAACCAATGAAGGAAGTAGTATGAAAACCCGAAGGACATTAGCATAATGGTGTATGAGGCAGGGAAACATAGGCTAGATTTTTTTTTCCTATGAGGCAAAAAACGGCAAGGTTACCATAAGAAATTGATTTGATTTCATCATAAATATTGCCACTAAAAAAAGTACTTAAATAAGGAGAAATTATATAAATGTTATTCCAGTATACTAAACATTCCAAGTTTCCTAATGAATCTTCATTTCCTGTATAGCAAATTCTTAACTCAACCTTAAAACCTGCAATACAAGTTGACATGCCAAGGATAACAAACCTGTGTGGAACCAGCCATCAACCAAAACCTCATTTGTGAGGTCTTCTCTCTTATGGTACCCTGAGAACAATGTTTTCCCCCTGATACAAATTTCACCACGAGGTTGGTCTGCTAGTGCATCATAGCCCATCTCAGGAACAGATTCCAGCCGCACATCTATATTTGGAACAGGGGGACCGACTGTTCCAAGCATTGATGGACAATTTGGTAGTGAGACAAAGGTTCCTGCACAGGTCTCGGTGAGACCTAAAAAAATCTCATTAGTTTTATTAACATGATAAATATTTTGGGCAATAAATATTTTTAAGCATATAAAAATCATTGATATTCTTTCATCAGATGATGAATAATATCTAACCATGTTACGGTTATTGATCTCGTTGTCATCATAAACAGAAATATCCTTACTGATTTGCTATTTGAATCCTTCATTCCCATTTCAATTTGTTTAGGAAAGCATTGGTTAATTACTAGTTTATATAAATATTTGCAAACATTTGCCACTGTTAGACAACTTCCATCTCTCTCTCTCTCTCTCTCATGTGCAGGATGAAAAAAAAATGTAATACTCAACATGCAATATCATATATGTCACCAGTGAACCTCTTTTTTTTTTATTAATTTAAATTTTGGAAGTGCTAAACCCTTCCAATAAGCACAGAATCGTGAGCATACATTTATTTATAGGGATGCAAATTTTTTTAGTGCACTTGATGGTGAATTGCAGAGGAAGCTTCCCCTTCTACTAGTGTGAGATTTGGATCTTCTAATTAAGACTGCTATCCTTTTTCCCTTTTCATCCTAAGTACTTGTGATTGATTTTTGCGCGCGCATTATTGAGATTTGTTCAAATTTATTGCATTAGAGTTACCTTTTTGCAACATGAATCCTACATTGTGGCATGTTTTTCATTTACATATTTTATAAGAAGTTCAATATTTTGACGACTTTTAAATTGCTGTTTGAAATGAATTGTACGTGTTTTTTATTTTGCATTAAATAAGGCCTAAATTAAAAGTTGGGGAACTACCGAACTACCAATTGTAATATTTGATATTTGGGAATTTTCGTTGTGCATTTCATCCTGGCTTTGTACTACTGAAACCTAAATCCTAAGGCATGCTCTGCTACTCATACAGATTTCACAATATATTTTTCCTAGCTTTACCACACATCAATCTTAAGAAGTATTAGATAAGCAAAAAACGTAATTCCTACTATAAATAAGCAATTAAACAAACAATAAACAAAAACTATAATGCCCAAGCCCTGTTGTACTAAAACGTGAAACTAGTCATTTAAACAAACAATAATTCACCATTTTTTGAACTCCGACAACAACCTTTTGAAACAAAATTTTATAATAAGAATTAATGTAAACATCCTATTATAAATAAGTTAGCACATGTAATAATTTAAATGATGTGATAATAAGAATTAATTCTTCCCCCAAAAATTGACCAAAGCGAAGTCAAGATTAAAAGCAATAACTATAATGCCCAAAAAAATTTCAAGTTATAGAAAGCAGCTAGGTTATAGCTTATATATACCATAGCCCTGTTGAACATGAGCACATGTCACAACCCGTAAAAATTCTTCTTCCACATGAGTAGCCAGAGGAGCAGCCCCAGATAATATAAGTCGTACATTGCCACCTAGTCCTTGCTTAACCTATAGCATGTAAAAGGATTTCAATTTCATTAGTCAACTGTGATGCCTAAAACCAAGGCGAGAAAATCGTGGTTAATGGAATAAAAGACATCTAATTACCTTACTAAATATTATTCTATCAAGAAATGGAGCTGCTTCGTCATGTTTACTTCCATTTATCATATTGCGTAGCTTGCTGCAAAATCCATACAAGACATGATTATCATGACAAGAGTAAAGAGGACATCTACTTTATGAACTGCTAGGCAAACTGGTATAAAGTATCGATTTAGATTTAAGAACTGAGCATAAACTTACTATTTATAGGCAACATTAAATAATGTATGCTTTATAAGACCTCCTTTAGCTATTTTATCCTGCAAACCTATAAACCAAATAAAATACAAATGTACGGAAAAAATGTTATTATAGTTAGCCTGAACACAAGAAATAAATTTTAGAAACATATGACGGTCAACAACTGCTTTAAGATTAAATATAGCAAGGAATCTAGATGGCTATAGTTAGAAGAATTTAATTACCAAATATTAAAGTAAAATTGCAAAATGAAACAAGGCATTGAGGCGTGAAATGTGAATATCTGTGTGATTAAGAGAGGTTGCAAAAGGAAAGAGAAGGGCACGTGTGTCCTTGAGAACTTCACCTGTATAAATACGATCTAGTACACGAGGAACAGCACAAAAAATAGATGGTTTTAGCGCCCCAATATCTTCAACTAACAATTTGACGTCCTGTTAATGTTACTTGCAATTAATGAGGGTGAACCTTGCAAAAACAAAAAAGAAAAAAAAAAATTAAAATATCTTACCCCCTGCCAAAATCCAATCGAGGCTCCTTGGAAAATAAACATCTCCTCTATCACCCGATCAAATATATGGGCGAGTGGGAGGTATGATAAATAAACATCATCATCATGAAACTGCAATAATTCCAATAATAGACATGTTAGAAAATGACTTCAATGTATCTTAATTCCTTAAAAAACCGAACTCCATGCACTGCTTTTGATGACAACAAAAAATGAAAGAAGATAGATTGGATTTGTGGTAATTTCATTATGAATAAAGTTAATATTGCTCACCTGCTCATTCATAGATTCAAGCAGTCGATTAACACCAGCCATAAGAGTAAGAATACTTTCATTGGAAATTAGTACACCCTTAGGATCTCCGGTTGTCCCACTGGTGTACATTATTGTACAGATGTCAGTTTTATTGATCAAAGGGAGATCAACTTTTTGGCTATTGCCCTGCCAATAGAGTGTAGCAATAAAACCATTTAAGAGAATAAACACAAGATTGAACAAACATTGATTCCCAGTAAGCTGCTGACAAGTAACAAAGATATCAGTAATAGAGGGATGCCATTTTATATGTAAATGGGTACTTCATCTGATATTGCATTATCCAAATCTAGTATAACTTCTTTCATGAAAAGAGAACATGCACCTGAATTGGTATTACGCATAAATCTTTGTCCGGTTAGCCAAAGTAATGTGAACTCATAAACTATTTGGTATTACATAATGGGGGATTTACATTTACAATTCTTATATATTTATAAGTCTAACACAAATTTTAATATTTACTAATGTAACACACAAATCTTTGAATCACATAAGACTACTAATATAAATTTTTCTGAAGTAAAATACATTTTTTTGTGTATATGTTTTGATGTAATTGCGATACCAAGGTGTTATATAATTAAATGCTTAAGTTTAGATGTGAGATATATAAATACATAAGAATTATGTGGCATTTGTATACCCTTGAATAATTTACAACTGCATTTTAGTTGGTTAATTTACAATTGGGTCTATGAAAACCTTAAAAGAAAATTTCAATTTTAAACAATAAAAAGATCTACTTTTAGGGACAACAAATGATTTGCAATAGAAAACAGCATATACAATGCAGGTTGCTCAGTCTAGTGTGGGTTGTGTGAAGAGATTGATGCAAGCAACCTCGCTAGCACATTGCATAAGGTTATTTCCATGATTAGAACCTACGAAACTAAACCAAAGAGTAAACCTAACAACTTAACATTATGTCTATAGGTCATGTAATTTTCACAGCTAGGATGTTTACAGACTATTGCAATGGAGTTAATAATAGGATGCTTACAAATAAAAATTTCCATCATTATAACTGTTGCGTGTCAGAAAATACGCGGCGGTAGAGTTTCTAAATTCACGTCCGAGCGTTGCACGTAAGTTTAACACACAAACAGAAAAGAGGAGTGAACACCAAAAGTTTTTACGTGGAAAACCCAAAAAGGGAAAAAACCACGGGGCCTCGCCCAGTTGTGAAGTTCCACTAGTGATTTTGCAGATTACAGATGACTGATTCGTCCCACAAGTTGGGATAATCAGAATACAATTTGTTTCTTCCAGTGAGTTTACAAAATTTCTGTGAATTCCTGGCGTTTCTCGAAAATCCGGCAGAGTTCCGGCGTCTTCAGGCGGCAGGAAGAGTTTCGGCGGTGGTCGAGGAGGTGAGGAATCTCCTTTTCCCCTTTCTCCTCTTCTTCTTCTCTCTTCTGCGAGTTCCTGGCGTTTCCTGAAAGTTCGGCAGAGTTTCGATGCCTTCAGGCGGCAGGAAGAGCTCCGGCGGCGGTGGTCGAGGAGGTGAGGAATCTCCTTTTCCCCTTTCTCCTTCTCCTTCTCTTCTTCTTCTCTCTCTTCACTTGAGCCCCCTTGGTGTAGAATGAGGGCTCTATTTATAGTTTTCTGGAGTGGCATAGCCCGTAAATAGGCGTGAGATCAAGGGCGAACAGGGAGTGGTTTGAATGGACGGCCGATATCGAATCCTTTGATCATGCACCGTTTGTTGGACATTTGATGGCCTTAATGATGTCGGAATTTGATGATCTTGGGCTCGTTGGATTCGTCTCGTCGAGCCCTTCGATTCGAGTATAAGCTCGTCAAAATCGGAGACTGTTTGGTAACTCAAATTGTGGTTTGAACCTTCCAACAGCGCTTCGAACCTTTGATTCGGACTCATTTGGGCTCGGATTGGGTTGATCTTGGTGTCGTTGGGTTCGTATTTCCGAGACGCTCAGTTTGACTATAAGCTCGCTGAAATCGGAGATCATATGCTCCCGAAATTAATTTTTGAAGTTTCCAACTAAGTTTTGCCTCGAGATTCGTGCCCAATCAAGATTATTTTGTGATGACGTATCAGTTACCCCCCTATTTTCGGACGTCGAAGTTTCAAGAGTCCGAAAATATATGATTCAAAAATTTGTATTGGCCAACACCAAAAATTGTTCAGAATATTAGGTTTTTCTTGAAACTTGATCATAAAGGCTTCGTTGAGCCCTGAAAGTTATAAAATTGAGTCCGGAACGTCGAAAAACGTGTCCGGGGACCCCAAAAACGTCGAATTTGGACTTGTCAGCGCAAAAATACGGGCCCAAATTGGATTGGGCGACCGAACCAGCCGGACCGGCAGGCCGGCCGCCTCCGCCGCCGCCGCCGGCTAGAACGGCGCGGAAACGCGTGCCGGAGCACGTCCGCGCGAATGGATGCCGCGCCCCGCTCCGCGGGCTGCCTGGACCGGTCCGCGGTCTGCCTGGACCGGTCTGCGGTCCGCCTGGACCGCTCCGCTTTGCCAGGACCGCGCCTTGGGCCGCTCTGCTGCAGTGCAGCGGCTGCTGCTGGCGGCCAGCCAAAGGCTGGCCGTGATCCGCGTGATTTTCCACGCGGATCGATGCGCTGTCCGTGGTTTTTTCCGGAGAGAGGTGTGTCGGTTCGGCCCACCGACTTTGTGGGCCCCACATGCACGAAAATAGCATTTTTTGGCTATTTTTGGGTCCAAAAAATTCCGAAAAAATCACAAAAACTTTCAAAAAATTTAGAAAATTTTGGAATTTCGAAATTTGTCATAACTCCCTCCTGTCTTCTCCAAAACCTATAAATAGACCCCTCAGGCCTTTAGAAAACTTGCACATTCTCTTTCTTTCTCCCTCAGGTTTACTGGCGATAGAAACCTACGGGATTTCTTCCTCCCCCTCCGGTTTACTGGCGATAGAAACCTACGAGATTTCTTCCTCCCCCTCTGGTTTACTGACATTTGAGGCTTCCGTTATTTGCGAGTTGGAATTTTTTTTTTCCTACTCAAATAGCGGCCTTCGTCGCGTGCAGAAGCCTACGGGATTTCTCCCTCCGGCTTACTGACGGCTGAGGCTTCCGTTATTTGCGAGTTTGGAATTTTCCTTACTCAAATAGCGCCCTTCGTCGCGTGCAGAAGCCTACGGGATTTCTCCCTCCGGCTTACTGACGGCTGAGGCTTCCGTTATTTGCGAGTTTGGAATTTTCCTTACTCAAATAGCGCCCCTCGTCGCGTACAGAAGCCTACGGGATTTGAATGCCATTTGGGCGGAAGTTTGCTGGCGAGTAGTAGTCCGCCGACGAGGAGAAGTCCGACGACAAGGAGAAGTCTGCTGGCGAGCAGAAGTCCGACGATGCGTAGGAGTCTTCTAACGAGCATAAGTCTGATGACAGGGAGGAGTCCGACGTCGGGTAGAAGTTCAACTTCGGGTAGAAGACCGACGAAGATTCGTCGACGAGCAGAAGTCTGACGACGAGTAGAAGTCCGCTGACGAGCAGAAATTCGATGACAAGGAGAAGTCTGACGTCAGGGAGGAGTCCGACGATGAGTAGAAGTCTGCTGGCGAGCAGAAGTCTGACGACGCGTAGGAGTTCAACTTCGGGTAGAAGACCGACGAAGATTCGTCGACGAGCAGAAGTCTGACGATGAGTAGAAGTCCGCTGACGAGCAGAAATTCGATGACAAGGAGAAGTCTGACGTCAGGGAGGAGTCCGACGACGAGTAGAAGTCTGCTGGCGAGCAGAAGTCTGACGACGCGTAGGAGTTCAACTTCAGGTAGAAGACCGACGAAGATTCGTCGACGAGCAGAAGTCCGACGACGAGTAGAAGTCCGCTGACGAGCAGAAATTCGATGACAAGGAGAAGTCTGACGTCAGGGAGGAGTCCGACGACGAGTAGAAGTCTGCTGGCGAGCAGAAGTCTGACGACGCGTAGGAGTCTTCCTACGAGCAGAAGTCTGACGATAGGGAGGAGTCCGACGTCGGGTAGAAGTTCAACTTCGGGTAGAAGACCGACGAAGATTCGTCGACGAGCAGAAGTCCGACGACAAGTAGAAGTCCGCTGACGAGCAGAAATTCGATGACAAGGAGAAGTCTGACGTCAGGGAGGAGTCCGACGACGAGTAGAAGTCCGCTGACGAGCAGAAATTCGATGACAAGGAGAAGTCTGACGTCAGGTAGAAGTTGACTTCGAAGACCGACGAAGATTCGTCGACGAGCAGAAGTCCGACGATGAGTAGAAGTCTGCTGGCGAGCAGAAGTCCGACGATGCGTAGGAGTCTTCCTACGAGCAGGAGTCTGACGTCGGGTAAAAATTTGATGTCGGGTAGAAGTCCTATCCGAGGTTGTATGTCAGAACATTTGTTCGATGACATTAACCTGTGAGGAAGAGGTCGAGAGAATCCACCAAGGATGTAAGATCTATCCGAGGTTGTATGTCGGAGCCCTGCTCGACGACGTTAACCTGTGTGGGTGAGGTCAGGAGAATCCACCAAGGATGTAAGACCTATCCGAGATTGTATGTCAGAACATTTGTTCGATGACATCAACCTGTGTGGGTGAGGTCAGGAGAATCCACCAAGGATGTAAGACCTATCCGAGGTTGTATGTCAGAACATTTGTTCGATGACATTAACCTGTATGGAAGAGATCGAGAGAATCCACCAAGGATGTAAGACCTATCCGAGATTGTATGTCAGAACATTTGTTCGATGACATCAACCTGTGTGGGTGAGGTCAGGAGAATCCACCAAGGATGTAAGACCTATCCGAGGTTGTATGTCAGAACATTTGTTCGATGACATTAACCTGTATGGAAGAGATCGAGAGAATCCACCAAGGATGTAAGACCTATCCGAGGTTGTATGTCGGAGCCCTGTTCGACGACGTTAACCTGTGCGGATGAGGTCAGGAGAATCCACCAAGAATGTGAGACCTATCCGATGTTGTATGTCAGAACATTTGTTCGATGACATTAACATGTGGGGAAGAGGTCGAGAGAATCCACCAAGGATGTAAGACCTATCCAAGGTTGTATGTCGGAGCCCTGCTCGACGACGTTAACCTGTGTGGAAGAGGTCAGGAGAATCCACCAAGAATGTGAGACCTATCCGATGTTGTATGTCAGAACATTTGTTCGATGACATTAACATGTGGGGAAGAGGTCGAGAGAATCCACCAAGGATGTAAGACCTATCCGAGGTTGTATGTCGGAGCCCTGCTCGACGACATTAACCTGTGTGGAAGAGGTCGAGAGGATCCACCAAGGATGTAACACCTATCCGAGGTTGTATGTCGGAGCCCTGCTCGACGACGTTAACCTGTGTGGATGAGGTCAGGATCAAATCCCCCTGGGATTGATCGTCCGGTGATTGAGATACAATATGAATTGTGTATTCCTCGAATCACGGAGAAAGAGTTTGAGAAGTTTTTTCTTATCTTTCGTAAGAGGAAAAATCATATCACAATAACATGAACATTCTATTACTGCATTACGTAAGCATAGTACAATAGTTCCCTGGTACGACTTACAAATTACAAAGTACTCAACACACAAGATCTTCGCACGGTGACAATACGACAACATTCAACTTGAAAGAAGATATTAGAGATATCAAAGTGACACTCAACTCAACATAAAAGTGAGAACAAGACAAGTAATATTTGTTAATACAAATACACGAAGTGCGTGATCATTCAATCTCTCCAACCATTTGAACATTATTCAATGGTTGTCTTTGTTGTTGATTCTGCCCCCCAGTCGGACCAACTTCATCTCGGGTTGGTGTATTCTTGATGAATTGTTGGAGATATCCTTGTCGGATCAGTCTCTCAACTTCTTCCTTGAGCTGCCAACATGCTTCAGTAGTGTGCCCACGGCTACGGTGGAAGTGGCAATATTGCTCCTGGTTTCCGACGTTGGGCTTCAAAGGGTGTGGCCATTTCACGTTCTCCTGATCCCGGATGGCCATTAATACATTTGCTTGGGATGTATTGAGTGGGGTGTACTCCTTTTCTTGGCGAGGTCCTCGTCGTGGTGACGGAGACCTATGAGGTAGATTATTCTTCTCATGCTTTTTCTGCTGTGAGAAAGAATTATCCATCCCAGGTGCACCTTTGCGCTTCCCGCTGATTTGCTCAAACTGTTTCCTGTTAGCATTTATAGCTTCATCCGCAGAGATTTGTGCCTCCACGCGATGGATCAAGTCAGCGTACGAATGGACGGTGTCTCGCATAAGGGCCGAGTAGAAGGGGCCAGGACGAAGACCTCCAAGAAAGACCCCTCTGAGTAATTCAGGGTCTACTTCTGGAATCTGTCGTGCTTCAGTGGAAAATCGTTGAAAATACTCCTTCAACGATTCTCCCTCATTTTGGCGAGTCCCGGAGAGGTGGGAAGAATCCTTAGCAATTCTTCGATTGGCCACAAATTGTTCGACGAATACTTTTGCCAATTTTACAAAAGAGGGGATCGTTCCAGGTGGAAGCGAGTAGAACCATGTTCGAGCCTGTCCTTTAAGGGTGGCGGGAAAGACCTGGCAGAGGAGCGCGTCTGATGCTCGTTGAATATGCATGATGGTTCTGTAGTAGTCGATATGCTCATATGGGTTGGTCGTCCCGTCGTAGGACTCAACATTTGGCACTTTGAATCCTACTGGAATGGGGTGCTGAAGAATGGCTTCCGTTAGAGGTGATGATTCCTGGAAATTCCTCTGTCGGAGAGCATGCCTCACATCTCCTCGGGGGAACTCTTCCCGTACCAATTTTTGCAGTTCGCGACGCAGGACATTGTGAGGGAATCCCGCGATGTGTGGTTGGGGAGAGCCTTCGGGGAGATCCGAAAAAATGCGAGGATGTGTTGAACTCGCTGTATCGGCAAGTTCATCTTCCTGTTGTGATTGAGGATGTGGAGGAAGACGAATTTCTTCTTGTCGACGCTCGAATTGAATATCTTCAACCCTTGGTGGATCCCGAGGGGGAAGATTCCCCTCCAACGTCGGCTGTCGATCATCTCGTAGGAGTTGAAGGATCTCGTTCTGAGATTCTTCCATCTTCCGAATCCTTTCTTCCAAAGAAGGCCCTGAGGTCCTTTCACCGGCAGCATTTTGCCCCCCGGGGTGCAAAGATGCTGAGATTGGTCGTCTATGGTTAATAGACGAGTTTCTGGACTGACGAGAGTTGGAGCGAGAAGCTCCAACCAAACGACTGCTGCGCCTATTCACCATCGTAGCAGTACTCGAAGTAGTGGGATAGTTGTTCCCACAGACGGCGCCAAACTGTTGCGTGTCAGAAAATACGCGGCGGTAGAGTTTCTAAATTCGCGTCCGAGCGTTGCACGTAAGTTTAACACACAAACAGAAAAGAGGAGTGAACACCAAAAGTTTTTACGTGGAAAACCCAAAAAGGCAAAAAACCATGGGGCCTCGCCCAGTTGTGAAGTTCCACTAGTGATTTTGCAGATTACAGATGACTGATTCGTCCCACAAGTTGGGATAATCAGAATACAATTTGTTTCTTCCAGTGAGTTTACAAAATTTCTATGAATTCCTGGCGTTTCTCGAAAATCCGGCAGAGTTCCGGCGTCTTCAGGCGGCAGGAAGAGTTTCGGCGGTGGTCGAGGAGGTGAGGAATCTCCTTTTCCCCTTTCTCCTCTTCTTCTTCTCTCTTCTGCGAGTTCCTGGCGTTTCCTGAAAGTTCGGCAGAGTTTCGATGCCTTCAGGCGGCAGGAAGAGCTCCGGCGGCGGTGGTCGAGGAGGTGAGGAATCTCCTTTTCCCCTTTCTCCTTCTCCTTCTCTTCTTCTTCTCTCTCTTCACTTGAGCCCCCTTGGTGTAGAATGAGGGCTCTATTTATAGTTTTTCTGGAGTGGCATAGCCCGTAAATAGGCGTGAGATCAAGGGCGAACAGGGAGTGGTTTGAATGGACGGCCGATATCGAATCCTTTGATCATGCACCGTTTGTTGGACATTTGATGGCCTTAATGATGTCGGAATTTGATGATCTTGGGCTCGTTGGATTCGTCTCGTCGAGCCCTTCGATTCGAGTATAAGCTCGTCAAAATCGGAGACTGTTTGGTAACTCAAATTGTGGTTTGAACCTTCCAACAGCGCTTCGAACCTTTGTTTCGGACTCATTTGGGTTCGGATTGGGTTGATCTTGGTGTCGTTGGGTTCGTATTTCCGAGACGCTCAGTTTGACTATAAGCTCGCTGAAATCGGAGATCATATGCTCCCGAAATTAATTTTTGAAGTTTCCAACTAAGTTTTGCCTCGAGATTCGTGCCCAATCAAGATTATTTTGTGATGACGTATCAATAACCAATAGAACCATAATTAAAACAGAGTCATACTTCTATGGAAACAACAACTCAATTATTTTCCAGCAAGCCAAAAGTCTTAGTTATTGACAAAATATTCATACATGAATCATATGGTAAGTAGTCATCACGTGTATTGTGTGAAAACATGAAAATGAGTTAAGTGATTTTGCATAAGTTAGATAACTTTGCCTTGGGCTGGTGCTATGTATATTGATGCATGGAAGCTTATTTAATAAGTAAGCATAAATTTAAAATTTTACCTATAGAGTTATAAAGGAATTGAGAAGATAGAGAATAGGGAAGATAAAGATAAAGAGAAGAAAATTACATATTTTTTATTTTATCATATTTTTCCTTGTCACTCCTAAATTATTTTTCTCATACTTCTCTTGAGATAACCAAGGCTTCTATTTTATTTCTCGAGTGAGAGGGTACTTAAGTTTTGGAAAGGCTTAGTGAGTGTCCTTTATATGCCATGATTATGATTTTTTTATTAGTAGATTGGATCAAATGTGTTATGATCATTGCAAAGAATACTTCTATAATCATACTAAATTCAATCTCCAAGAGTTTGGTACAATAAAGAGCCAAAAGAAATACATCATTAAGCAATTCAAATTTATCATTTGTTCTATAGGAAAATTCAAAATTTCTAGATTAGGAGCTTTTGGCTCAAGATGTCAGATTTCTGGCCCAAGAATGATGTAAGCAATACACCCCTTGGTTTCATTATTATTATTAGTGTTGTTGTTGTTGTTATTATTTCAATTACATATTCAGTATTTCAAGACATAGGCCTACTGCAGGTCTGCAACCCTTCAATTGGCATGCCATTAATGCAAATAATAATTTTAGAGAGTGCCTCATTGCTTGATATGCAGGTGAAAAAATTACTATCATTTGTTTCTATTTGTCATTTCCTTCATGATGAAGATTAATGATGGTCCTCTTCTGAAATTGCAGTGGAAGCTAAATGTTCCGATAATTTCTGATGTACATCTTGATTGATGATGAATTAATGCAAGTTAAACCAGCAGTAAATCTTTTTTTTTTTAAACCAAGCCAGGAAATTATTTTAAAACAAGGGAGCATCTTCATAAGGGATTCATAAAAGAAACCTTAGTAGCTGCATAAGTTTACTTACTAAAAACAAGAACTCGTCCCAGGAGTAGGCTCTTAAACCAAATTGTCCGAACTCTTCTTTCTGCTCTGGGGAAATCTTTCCGAAACTCACAATAACTGCATGCAAATTTCGCATATGAGCTAGCCCATATAAGAATAAATAAAATAAATAAGTTGTAAAGTCTTGGTATTAATAAACTTACTTCTCAAGAACTTGGCTGCATCAGGAAAGGCTTTCAACAGCTGGAAATTGAAAAAAAAATGAAATGAAAGCTTAGGAGCATTTCACGATTTTTTCATTTGAAGAAACTTTATAATGTAACTTATTATTGCATGCATTCTCTACAACTCTCTGTGGCAAATGATTCAATATATACCTACAAAATTTCCACATGTCATCTCCATAATATACGAGTATCAATTGTTTACATCAACTTAGCATCACCTGCACATTTATCATCAGGCTAAATCCTACTAAGCTAGTTAGAGCGCCTTCATAATTAATTTTTGGGGGATTTACATACATATCACTTTCTATCATATTATTTAAATATCTAACACTCAAAATTTTAATATTTCATATAGACAACCCATATATCAAATATGGGTGCAAGAAAGAAAATATTAAAATTTATAGGGTAATATGGGTGGTAAGATTGAAATATATGAGTGATATATTTGATATTAAAATTGTTTATGCGTGGTAGGCATGAAATATTAAAATTTTAGTATTAGATATGTAAATAGAATGATATAAAATGGTATGCATGTAAATCCCCCTGAACTTTTTCTCTACTGTGGCAACCTATAGCCATAGGTACTTGACGGGGCAAAGATACATTCAAATTTCAGCATGTTAGAAAAGGCAAAAAATGTGGCATCATCACTTGACAATTTCATTAGAGTTTGATAAACAATTTGGACAAATGAATATAATTAGATCCAAATTTATGAAGATGAACTTTATGATAATAAATTCAGATTTAATATTGTTGGTTGGCTAGCATAGACTTTTGTTTGGGAATGCTTTTCAATTGCTTGGCTTTTAAAAAATCTAGCGTATTAGTTTTGATTTGTGTCGAGAGTGTTTGTAGGTAAACGGTAAACTGTAGTTGAATCTCCTTAATTGTTCTAGGACCATTAACAACGCACTTGCAGAACAATACTCTCATCCATCCCTTTGGGAGTAGTGTTGACTGTATTTTTTAAAGAACAACACAATATTAGCACAACATTAGCACATGCTATCCTGCTCAATTGAATTATGTCTGTCAATATGACAAACACACCACCAAGATACATTAGATTTTATAGAAATGAAGAAGAATGTTATGATGAGTGTTAGGGCTATTGCAAGTTAGATTGAGCTCATTACCTCTACAATCTTCTTCTCATCCACAAAAACAATTTGCACCTCTGCATGGCTAATTATAAATTCAACAGCACCAGCTCCTAAGCAAAAATATATCATGAGAAATAAAAAAAAAAATAAAAAAAAAACATACAGTAACCAATAATTTGCATGAAGTATAAGAGTTCTCCAATAAACAACCACTTAGTGCATGAATGAGCGGCATCCACGCACACATACTAGCAAATAGGACTTGTTAGGCCTTATACAAATCTAACTTATGTTTGTAACAACACCAAGAAGATAAGTGCTTTACATACCAAGGGTATCATATAATGGAACGCAATAGATCCCATGAGCATTGCAAGCCTGCAGAAAATTTAGATGCATTCATAAAATAAAACATATTACGAAGATCTAGCAAACATGATATGAAATTATAGGTTATGATCAAATATTTTGCAAGGAGATTAGAATAACCGATATTCAAATAGCCAATACCTCCATGCTAATGATCCATTCAGGACAGTTTGCACCATAGATACCACAACAATTTCCCTAAAAACACATATTGTAAAGTAATTATTACACATAAAAAATTCAATAAAATTCTATAATGGTTTTATCTGAAAACCCTTTTGAAAAAAATGCAGTAAGGATAGTTGCTCTAACATCTCTCATAGCCTTCATACAAAAAAAATAGCACAAACATATTATTTTAGAATTCAAAAAGTTTAATTTAAGAGGTAAATATCTTCTCATTTATGTATTTAACTATGCAAACAGTAGTCATTGGATCATTTGTAAGCTTAAGCCTAAAAAATAAGAGAAATTGTATGAAACGATGAAATTTAATTTTGCAATTTGTAGACATTTGAAAATTTTGATTTTTAAATTTTCTAACTCAAATTTTGAAATAAGGGAGTATTGTGTAAAATTACTTGATTTAAATTAAAGCAAATAACCAATTTCAAATAAGGATTGCCGACCAACACATGTTTGAAGGAGTGCTTATAAAGTGTAACTACCTCTTCTCTTCTCCACTATTTATTTGGCTAGTCACTCTCTTTTCTTTTCTCTCTTTTGTTTTTTAAAATCTCTTGTAAGACAAACTATAAATACTTAATGGAATGAAAGAAGACAGGATTATTTGTTTTGACTGAAATTTTGGAGTTTATTCCAAGAAGGAGAAGGCTTGGTGGTCAGCCTTACGTTGGAGGAATTTGGTAATTCTTTCAAACCTAGCCACTTTGATGAGTGCTAAGCATATATGTTTTGCTTAAAGCTTTATTAATTCTTGATATAGGATTCTTATATTAGCCTTCCTCTTCTTATCATTATATCATTTTATCATTATCTCTCCCATAAAAATCCAACCAAAATTGCAATGAGGTTTGTTGGCAATGGGTTGTATAAATAAGATAATCCTATTCAATTGGCTATTTGGACACCCCAAATACATTGAAAATTGAGTCAAGCTTTAGAATTAATCTTAAGACAATTTTTTATCAACCCCAAGCATTTTCATTCCTTGATCCAAACCCTAACCCCCTCCACATAGCCAAAAACCTAACTTAAGGTTGTTAGCCAAAAAAAAAAAAGGTCCACAAGACCTAGTTTTATTCCAACCCCATCAAAACACCTTGAAAACCCTAAAAAAATTATGAAATACTCTAAATTACATTTAGTTAGTTTAAAAATTCTAGTGTTTCCTATCACAGATGTACCATACAATCACAATGCCAAAAATTTAAACTTCCATAAAACAAGCCCTATGATTTCGACTAATTCTAATCTAGGTAGAACCATACTTATCTAATCCATAACTCTAATTATGCGACAACATCCTCAAAAATTGTATACCTTTACTAACACTCTTGAGAAGATTTGCAAATATATTTAAGCCTTTACATGTTTGAAGTAGTGCTTATAATGTGTAACTACATCCTCTATTCCTGCTATTAATTTGGCCAACCACTCTTTTCTGTATTTTCTTTTGTTTTTTAAAATCTTTTGTAAAACAAATCGTAAATACTTCATGGAATGAAAGAAGAAATAATTACTATGTTTTGACTAAAATTTTATAGTTTATTCCACGGAGAAGGCAGGGGCGGATGGAGGGGGGGGGGCAAGGGGGGGCACGTGCCCCCCCCCAAAAAAAAAAAAAAACGGGGATTAAGAAGTAATTAGACCTTAATTAAAAAAAACAGGGATTAAATAAATAAAAAATAAGTTTAGGTTTAAGTAAATCCTATTCGAAAACAAGTCCCGACTCTTTGTCTTTCGCGTTTCTTCACGCCGCGTCGCCGCCTGTAACCTTTCTCTCGCACTTTCGCCGTTCCTTGGCGTTTCTCCGGCGACGCAGCCGACCGGCGGCGGCAGAGGACGGTTGGAGCAGCGGCGGCGACTGGCCGTCTGGCCCGACTGACGGACTGAGGTAATTTTTTTTAACAAAAACTAAAGTTCTTAAATCAGACATTTAGAAGTTTTCAAAATCTGAAAAAAAAAATTTAGTTTTCTAAAAAACTGTAGAAGAATATACATAACTATGTATATGATTATAAGAACCGTAGAAGATGATTATAAAAATATGAAAAAAAAATTTTCTGCAAGGGCTAGCTTTCCGAGGTCATAATGAGTCTTCTACATCCAAAAATCAAGGTAATTTTCTAGAACTGTTGCAATTTTTGGCTGAGCATAACAAAGACATAGACGATGTGGTTTTAAAGAATGCTCCTGAGAATTTAAAGTTGATTGCACCTGAAATTCAAAAAAATATTACTAGATCATTTGCTATTGCTATTACAAAGTTTATATCAGAGGAGATTGGTGATAAATTCTATTCAGTTTTAGTTGATGAATCACGTGACACATCCGCTAAGGAGCAAATGGCAATCATAGTTCGTTTTGTTGATAAGAAAGGCTACATAGTGGAACGGTTTTTGGGTATTTCTCATGTTTCAAATATTGCTGCAAATAGTCTTAAATTGGCGACTGAACAACTACTATCAACATATGGTTTGAGTATATCTAGAATACGGGGTCAAGGCTATGATGGCGCTAGTAATATGAGAGGGGAATTTAATGGTTTGAAAGCTCTCTTTCTGAATGAAAATCCATCTGCACATTACATTCATTGTTTCTCACATCAACTTCAATTAGCATTGGTGGCGGTGGCCAAAAGTCATGTTCATATTGCTTTGTTATTCACTAACATTTCAAGTGTAATGAATCTTGTTGGTGTTTCCTGTAAGCGTCGAGACCAAGTTCGAGAAATACAACGTGAGAAGATATTTACTGAACTACAAAGTGGAAATCTATTATCTGGGCAAGGCTTAAATCAAGAAAAAACCCTTAGGCGTGCTGGTGATACGCGATGGGGTTCACACTATGAATCAATTTTAAGATTAATTACAATGTTCTCTACAGTAATTGAAGTTTTGGAAATCATTTTGGAAGATGGCTTAACCTCAGAACAAAAAGGTGAGGCATATGCTTTATTAGATTCTTTACAGACTTTTGAGTTTGCTTTTTGCTTACATCTTATGAAAGATATTCTTGGTATTACGAATGAACTATCACAAGCTTTACAAAGAGGAGAACAAGATATTGTTAATGCTATGTCTTTGGTCCGTATATGTAAAAAAAGACTGCAGGATATGAGAGATGACAAGTGGACTGACTTCATCAATAATGTAACCTCATTCTGTCAGCAACAGAAAATTGAAGTTCCACATATGGATGACAAGTGGGTTGCTCGTGGTCGGTCACGCCGTAGAGCTCAAGATATAACTAATTTATATCATTTCCGGGTTGAAATTTTTTACACAGTGCTTCAGGAGTTGAACAATCGATTTACAGAATTAAATACCGAACTGCTATTGTGCATTGCATGTTTGAATCCTAATGATGGATTTCATGCATTCAACAAAGACAAATTGATTCAAATGACACAATTTTATCCAACTGATTTTAGTCTTGTTGACCGGGCGGTTCTTGAAAATCAATTGGATACCTATATCATGGATATGCGATCTGATGATCAGTTCACCTCATTAAAAGATGTTGGAAGTCTTGCTGAGAAAATGATCAAAAGTAGGAAGGATATAATATATCCGTTGTTTTTTTAAACTACTAGAATTGGCATTGGTATTACCTGTTGCTACGGCCGGCGTTGAAAGAGCATTTTCTGCCATGAATATTATAAAAAATCGACTGCGAAACAGGATTGGCGATCAATGGATGAATGATTTACTACTTGCTTATGTTGAAAAAGAAATTTTGGATTCTATTGATAATGAAGTTATCATTCAACTCTTTCAGAATATGAAGAGTAGACGTTATAAATTGTAAGTTGTTTACTATCTTGTATTTAATATTATATGTTTTGGGATAATTATTAATAAAAAATTTTTAAAACTGCCTATGCCGGTCCCAAGCCCGGATGAAAAAAGTTGAGGGAAATTTTTACTAAGTTGATTTAGGCCCCCCCTTGATAAATTTCCTGGCTCCGCCACTGGGAGAAGGCTAGGTGGTCGTCCCTGCATTGGAGGAATTTGATGATTCTTTCAAACCTAGTCACTTTGATGAGTGATAAACATATATATTTTGCTTAAAGCTTTATTGTTTCTTACTATAGAACTGTTATATCAGCCCTCCTGTCAATCAGCCATGGGTTGTATAATACATTTGAAATTGTGTGAAACCTTAGAATAAATTTTAAGACAATTCTTTACCAACACCAAGTGTTTCCAGGCCTTGATCCTAACCCTAACCTTCTATACATAGCCAAAACCTTGATTGATTGATGCAAAATATGAATTGTGTTAATACTTTCATTTTTTCCATTATTTTATAATTTGTCCAAAAATTCTCAATTTTTTAATAAAAGCCCTCAGAATATTAATGCCGTGATCATAAAGAACTAACATAGCTACTTTTGATTAGTGATGTATTAATCACAAATATCAACTAAAAATGGCAATTATAATTGTTGGCAATGAGATTATATATTTTAATTTTATTATTATTAATTATTATTACAATTCTATTTGAATTAACAAACATAAATCCTGAAATAAGTGGCAAAATAGTTCGTTGTGATTTAACTGAAATTAGCCTGTCATGCCAAATTGTTTTCTGCCTTAGGATTTACTAAATCCAAATGTATAGGATTTATCAAATCTTACTAATAAACAAACAGCCCCTAAAAAAGGGAAATTAACCTGAAATAAATAAGAAGAATGCACTCAATACAGTATAAGCATGACATAATAAGAATTTTATTTTAGTGGCACATAGCGTCAAATAATATATATATATATATATATATATATCATTTGGAACGTTACTTTCAGTGAGTAAATAATGTATTGACATTGTCAATTGATTACTATAGACATTATAATTAAAAAAAAATACTATAAAAAATGAATAATACTAAATAAATATTAATCGTAGCTATCATTTAGCTTAAGAATCTTTCTTGAGCTGTGCTCGTAGAAAAATTACTCGCTTTCCTAAGGTGTCTGTGCCTTGGGCGAAGGTGCCTTAAAAACACACAACTCTTCTTGGCCTATTGGTTGAGAGCTTAGGCTTCCAACTAAGAGGTCCAAGGTTCGAGTCTATGTGTATGCGTTGTGTGCGTGAGTTTGCCTTAATTGACCTAAATGTCCCAAAAAAAAAAAAAAAAAAAAAGTGCCTTAAAAAAATGAAGAAATAATAAAGCTATAAAACCATCAAGTGACACCTAGCCTCACCCTGCCTTGCCAAAGGTGCAAGTCCCTCAATAAATGTGATCATTACTCCATTCCTTTTTGCACAGTCCCTAGAGAGTCGCTTCCATTACTCTCTAAATATTCAATAGTCTATTTTACTATTTGAACCTGAATACAAAACCTTATGACAATCATCTACAGAAAAATCAAAATTTTGTCATGCAAATCACTTTGAGAATGAGAGAGAACCCAATTTAATATATAGCTCATCTTGAAAAATGTTGTCAAAATATACGAGTTTGTCTTGATGGTTCAAATATCTATATAAAAAAAAAATTCTGCCTACCTCAAATTTACACCTCAACACTTAAAATATATTTCAAAATTTCATCAAATGGTCTTGATTTCAGTGATATACTCTGGTTTTCAATGTATTAATTTCGTGTTTGATATCTGGTAGATTCAGAATGAAGGACTTCTCTTGTTTCCTATATGGATTTAAAATTTGCACTCGACCTTTTGACCACCTTACCTTAATTAAAATGTATAGAATAAAGGCTATGTTTTTTTAAAGAACCTAGGCCATAAAAATATAGCCCTGGGTGGGTCATGAGAAGCTGGTTAATAAGTGCTCACTTTCCACCCAAAGCCACGAACAGCCGCCACCTCTGCCTCCTTCCTCCTTTTCTTCCGGCGATACACAACAAGCTTCCACCAACAGTAAAACAAGGGGGGATATATTCTAAACTACTTTATAGTTATTCTCCAATCACACAAAATCAAACCATTCCAAAACAGAGCGCTAACCTTCTCAACTCCGCAGCTTCGAATAGAAGTTCCAACTTTCATCACCATGTCGTACACTTCTTTGTAAGTTAGCCACACATATTTCCCCGCCTGTAACAATTCACAATGTCTGATTATCCAGAATATATATTACAGAAATGCAGTGAACATCCATCATCATTGAGTTACGCACCTTCCCATCAACAATCTCGCGACGCCCAAGCATCCGATTGCCAGGATTTCTTTCCACCGACAAGCTGGATAAAAAGAACCATCACATCCATAAAGGCATACCATACCAGTCAAAATAATCGAATAACTCCCAAATGATTTCCGATATAGCTTGGAATCCGAAGAACGAAGGGAAAGTGGGAGGAGCTAGGGATCAGAAACAGGGCTAACCGGAAGACATCCCAGCAGCTATCGACGCCAGGAACCGGCGGCGGAAATCCGTCCTTGGCGAATACGCTCCGGTAGGCGGGACCGACTGATGGCGAGCCGGTGGTACCCTCCCGGCACTTCTCCACCTCCACCAAGTACTTCATCTCCGATGATCACTACCGCTGCAGCGAGATCACTGTCTCTGTTATTTAATGCGGGGAAGGAAAGCGATCCTTTCATCAGTCTTTCATTGGTGGGAAGAAGGTGAAGGTGGTTAGGATTTCGGCCGCCTTTTGTATTGCTTTCTAACGGCGTCCCCACCGGATGTTGATCTATCGTCTAACTATGGTGGTTTGGAAGAAAGTTGTTAGGAATCTCTGTCGCAGAATATTACAAAATAGTTAGTATTAGATGAGAAATTTTATTTTTTGTTTCATTTTATTTAAAATGTATAAATATTTTTATTATTTATTCTTTGTTATAAAACATTTGAAAGTTTTTTTTTATATCAAAATATACCTATTTTTGTCTAGGAATGCTTATTTGAATTTCACTGTGATAAAAGTTATTTCAATCATGTTTTATTTTTATTTAAACCCTAAGCATCTCTGTTTAAACTCATAGCACATGCCCCCCGCCCCCGCTCAAAAAAAAAAAAAAATAATAATTTCTGAACAAATGAAAAGCATAAATGGTTCGTTTTCCCTTGTGCTCCTCTCTCGCAACTCACGATCTCGAGTACGGCTTTCATTTTCCTTTTTGCTCCTCTCTCACCCCAAGCTAAGATTGCATGCGGAAGATGTTTATTCTAACATTCCAAAACAAATTGAATTATTTTAATTTAGCCCCCCTAGAATAAAATTTCTAGCTCTGGGACTGCCCATTATGCATTATGCCCTTGAATTAAGTAAACTCTTCTAAATTATAATTTCATTCTTTCTTTAAAGTGATGTGTCAAATAGAGCAAAAATTTTTAGACAATTTGGTTCTAAATAGGTCAAATTTGCTCAAGATTTAATGTAGAGGCTATGATAGACTCTAAAAGTATCAAAATTAAGTCCATAACATTAAAAATAGACCTAAATGGTTAGCTATCTTTGTTTGTGCATATTAGTTTTAAAGCGAGGGAGGTTCTCAATTCCTATAGAACTTTGGTCTTTTTTCTTTTGAAAATGAGTTAATTTTCTCTATTTTGACATATTAGTTCTATGGTGAGAGAGATTCTTATCAATCTGGTAGAGCCCTAATCTTCTCTAAAATTGTGTCAATTATCTTTGTTTGAACAAATTAGTTCTAATGTTAGAGAGGTTCTCAATTCTTATGACGGAACTCTGATCTTTTCCTCCAAAGGAATTAATTGTCTCAAAATTTAGTTTCAACTATGAACAATCATCCATGGCATAGAAACAATGGAATATCAACTAAGCGAACCCCCCAAACAAAGCCTATATTGATAATTTTGTTCAATGCCTTAATTTTTCTATTTGACCTATTTTTTCAAGCTTTTTTGTACTCATCTTCTCAGTATTTTTTTTATTAATTTTGTTGATTGATCAAGTGTATATGAATGTTGTTTAAAAATCCTTAGAGGTATAGACCTGTTGTGGGCTCCGAAAATTCTCACGCAACGGGCTCTCCGAACCGTCTATTTTTCTTATTGTGATGGTGGATAGTTAGTTTTAACGATCTTAGGTTCCAGGTGAAGTTTAAGCAGACAGATTGAATTTTGAATTAAACATTACCCAAAAATTTTGCCCTCGTTTTGTGAGGACTTTTTGATATGAGTTTAAGTTTTCTATAGGTGCAAGCCCCTATAATTAATTACCCCTCCTGATAATGAGAGAGAACTTTCGATTAAGGCTAGTCATTAAAGAGGACCCATATATGTCATAAATCCAATGCATAATAGAAACATTTTTAAGATTTGGATTTGGGATATGGATTTTGGAGTTTAATACTTACAATTTATCACCACAAACATAAAACTAGTGATGGGGGAATAAAGACGGGCCCGATCAAGATCCCATAGTTCTGTCGTCCTCGGCCGTCATGATCCATGGTCTACTTAGTCAGAATAGGTAGTTGACCCAACCAAACAGAAGGCACCTTATCGGTAGCCATGGGTTGCTTCATTGAAGAATACCTTATAGACCTAAGATGGTGTTCTTTAAAGGGGATAGATATGAATCCACCTTAGTTGATATAGGGCTTTATATATATATATATATATATATCTGTCAAATATACACTATGATTCATTACTCAAGGGTTTGATGCCATTAGAGAGCAAATGTGCTTCAGCCATGATCGTAATATAATGGAGCCATTTTGCAACAAAATCATCCAATCAGAGGGCACATGACACGTCCTTGCTGGCAAGAGACTATTTGAGAATGAATCTTAATAATACACATAACATGACATTCGCTCTTTATGAGCTGAGGTTAATTTCAAATATATTATCCCCGACAAGCGGTTGCAGGAGATGTATGCATTTTTTATTTTAAGTTTTTAGTTACTAAATTTCATTTTAAGAATTCTTAACTTTTATTGGTTTTGAGGTTTGACCCATCTAGTTGAGATTTTATGTCAACACGGCCATCATCATGGAGACATTAAAGTCACTATATTATTGTAGGTTTGGGAATTATTTTACTATTCAAGTCTTGTCAATTACATTCCTTTTGATGAGGACAATGAGACTTGAGTATTTGACTCGTGTAACATTCTCGATGTGATGATCAGAGCACATGTGGGTCATGTTTAGTTTGCAAATAGACTATTATATTAGTGAGCATTTGACCCTACGCATCATTCTCAAACATTTGTGTTTGTAACTTTAACACGTTGATTGGAGTACATGCAAGTATGTTTGAGTATATAATTTGATGTTATTATACGAGTATAGCCTTCTGTTCACTTATGCGAGTATTATAGATCTGGTGGCATTTGAGGGCATTAGATTTTAGGTATATATATGAGAGATATTATTTAATTTTGTCTCCTTCAAACTATCATTTAATACAATTCCTAGAGGATGTTTACTCAATAGATGCTAGGAGATAGTGTTCTAACTTGTGAGTGTGTTACATCATTTGTTATGAATTTCTTAGTGCTACATACATGCTATTTATGTGCACTATCAATCCGTTGCTCCTGCTCACAAGTGAATGGTAACATGCACTAGAAGTTCCTCGCTACTATCCCTAGACAGACTGGTTTATTTGATATGATCTTCTTGTTCATGCTTATAGGATAGTCATTGTAGGCATTATGAATTCCTTTCTCCTACTCATAGGTAAATTGTAGTATACTTGAGTGTCAGGTTTGAATTTAAAACTTATTTGATTGTGTGTAATATTTGCTTACGTGATTATTATCAATGCTACCATATACCTCCAAAAGTATATTTCTATATGAAAATAAGATCATTTTCTTTCAATCATTGCAACCTAAATTACTTGTATCATATGATCTTGTAACTATGCGTTGGCAACTTGATTCATATCACTCTTCACATTTCCTTCATCTTGTGCAAGCCTATTTATCCCAATATGACAACTACTAGCAAGAGCTGCTAACTTACTTATAGCAGGTGAAATCTTCTTATTAATGGTGATAGTGTTTTGGAATGTCAATTCTTCACTCTTTGATTAATGTTAAGTACAACTTCTCTTTAGCATTGAACCTTTTAAAATAGGATTGGAAAACTTTAGAGAAGCATGAAATGGAACAAATGTGCTAGCATTTGAACATTCAACATTCAAAATGCTAGATATACATTCATCAATCTTCAAATCATCAAAAGTTTCTTTACATTGATTGATGTATACATTTCTTGATGGAAGATGCACATTATTAGATATCCCTCTTGATTTGAAATATACAATAGATTGGTCTTGAATTAATATAGACCTTTCTAAATTCATCATTATATATATATATATATATATATATCATCTGCTAAGACATTTTCATCAAGTGAAGTCTCCATAAATTATAATTCCATAAATATCTTGATCAAGTTGTCCAACAGGTGGTCTTTACATATGGGTTATGTAATTAACATCATTTGTGATTTTAAACTGGCCCGAGTAATTTTACTATTTTCTTGGAATGTTGACTTGATATTTGGGCTTCTAAATAACTAAGGTTGTGTTGAAAGTACTTCAACATGACGGTGAGAGGTATTGCATAAGTGTCATCAAATTGATTAACCTTAACATACTTAGAATTTGGTGTTGGGAGAACTCCTTCATGTTATGATGATGCGCCTTATTATCTAGCCTCCTTTAGAAGCTAAAGGATTTAAGCTTATTGATCCTCTAAAATTTGTCCTATGTGGCCTTCACCAACAAATCTATATTGCCCTTAATTAAAGGATTGATCTTCAATCATTAAAAAGTACAAATATCTTTTCTTTCTCGCTCTCTCCTTCTCTTCTTTTACACCATTCTCACATACAAAAGCATAAGAGAAAGTTAAGTTAATAGCACCAAGAGATGCCACCCTTCAGAAAAATGAGAAAAAAAAATTGATTATATTTTTTAGGATAAAAATGATATTGTTCTTCATAATCGAGGAAGGGGTTAGTGCTATATAGTTGATATATCATAAAAAATTTTTCCTGATCGAGAACAATTCTCATAGCAAAGTTAAATAAAAAACATCCAAAATTATTCCTTGGATCATCCAAACTCTGATTTCAATGAACTTATAGTCGAACTGAACATCTCGAAAAGACAAACCCAATGACACCAAATTCGATCCAATCTGAGCCAAATGGATCCAAATCGAAAGTCTAATGCACATTTGGAAGCTTCAAAGCATATATTGAATTACCAAATGATTTCCAAATGTGACATGCTTATAGTCGAATTGAGTGACTCGACGAGATGAATCCAACGAGCCCAAGATTGCTAAATTCTAACATCATTAAAACACTCCTATGTGCAATACTCAGTCAATGATCAAGAGAATCGATATTGAATGTCCATCTGAAACACTCCCAACCTATCCTTGATCTTCTCACTATTTATTAGCCACGCCACTCTAAAAAAACTATAAATATACCCCTCATTCTTTGTAAGATGGGAGAGGAAGAAAGAGAAATAAGAGGAAGAAGAAATAGAAATCTGAGATCTCTAATGCCACCAAGCTCCTCCTCAACAACCGCTTGGCCACTGACCATCACCAAATTTCTGTCCGACCACCAGCCATTGCTGAACTTCTAACCGGCCACGTATTGTCTCCAGACTTCTACCCGACTACCAGCCATCATCAGACCACTACCGAGCCTCTGCCCGGCCACCAACCGTCGTTTGACCACTACTAGACTTTGCCCTACCACAAGTAGTCGACAGACCACCTCCAGACTTTTGCCCGGCCACCAGTCGTCGTTGGACCACCATCGATCTTCTGCCCTACCACAAGCAGTTGTCAAACCACCACTAGACTTCTACACAGCCACCAACATTGTTGGACCACTGCAAATATTTTACCCGACCACAAGTCATCGCCTAACCACTGCCAAACTTTTGCATGGCCACCAGCTGTCACCAAACCACCATCAAACTTCTATGCAGCCATCAGCCATTATAGGACCACCACTGGACTTCTGTTTAGCCACCAACTATAGTCAAACCACTATTTGACTTCTACCAGCCACCAACCATCATCAGACCGCTGCGGGACTTATCCCCGGCCACCAGAAGATGCCAAGTTTCTGCCCGACCACCGACTATTGTTGGACTTCTGCTTGACACTGAACACTATTGGACTTTCACCCAACCATCGAGTGTCGCCAAACTTCTGCCTGATCATTGAACCATATCAAACTTCATCCCTTGAACTATTATAATTTCATTCTCTCCCAATTAAAGGATGAATATTGCATTCTAATTCACTCAAATTTAATGAAATCATTTCTGAGCATGCCCAAAATTTTTCCCTTTTCAAGATTTTTACCGTTAATAATCTGTTGGAGTGAAAATAAGTGTTGTTGAGTTTTGAAATAGATTTTTTTTGGAGAATTTAATTTTTGGAATTTTTAGTTTTAAAATCAAACACATCATTATGAATGATATATCACCTCGGGAGGTGAACATAACATTTCCTAATGGATTCAAATTATAAAACTTTTAATTTATCCGGATTATCATGGCCCAACTCAAGACAGACAACATATGATCCCGAAGGATCAAAATGATGATCAATCGAGTACTATTTGACTATAATAATTCATATAAGCAATCATTAATTTCATAATCAAAATCATGATAATAAAAATATATATCTTTATGGAGAAAGAAGATATTGTTTATTATCAATTATTTGAAAATGATAATAATAATCATCAAATTTGATTTTTCCCAAAGATAATTATTTGAGTTTTTTTAATTGATTATTTTGAAAATTGGATATTGGTTTTAAATCTGCTACGAGCGCAAACCCTCGTAGTTAATTATTTTATAGGGAAATTAAAATTTCCTACGAATACTCTCGATTAAGGCTTCATTTGGGAAGACTTTATTACTTCTTCTTAAAGTAGTTTTTAAGTATAAAAATTAATTTTTTGTGTTAGAAAGCTGCTTTGGGAAGTAGTAAGAAATTCATCTCAAACAAAGCCTAAAATAGTGGTATAAATTTTATTAAATATTTTAAGGCTTGATTTCAAAGAAAGTGAGGTTGGAAATTCAGTAGGGACTGGATCAAAGTGGAACAATTATTTTTGGATGTCAAAGGAGAAAAGGTATGTGGTGTATTGGGATTCTGAAATATTTCAAAAGCACCCCAACCAATCCTAAGTGTTGGACTTAAATTTACATCAGAAGAGATTTAAGTTTGAGTTATCAATTTTATTAGAAAATTGGAATTCAATTCCTGAAGATAGAGGTCTTATAACATGAGCCTGTCTCAAAACATAAATCTAAATTGGGTACTAAAAATTAGTAACCCGAACCTAGCTAATATAGAGCAAACCTGGACTTACCCCAGCTTAGATTAGGGAGCCAAGTAACCACTTAAGTGCTTTAAAACCATAAGTCTAGTCGCTTATGAAAGAGTGATAGGGACATTTGATTAAGTTAAGTTTAAGGAATCGATGCTGACATCTATAGCAGATCCTAATTGGCCCTTTGACATATGTTAGATAAATTGATACTAAAATTAAATGCCATTAAATTTTTGGACATTTTTAAGCTTGTATTTAATGTTATGCATGCTAGTTGATGTGAGACCTCGTTCCCTTACTGTTCCTCTCTGACTTGGATTTTCCTCCCAGGATCGTCCGGGACGATATTGAGATCGTCCAGGCCGATCTGTACTGTTCAAAATATCGTCCTGAAACTAGTTCTGGGAACCGTCCAGAATGATCGATTTTGGTCTGATCGTCCCGGGACGATTTGGCGATCGGCCGGGCCGATCAGCCTAATGATATAAGAAAATCAGCTCGTTTTGAAGAGAGAGAAAATCATTTTTATAAAAACAGATATTTTGAGGAGAGAGAAAGAGAAGGGGAAAAGAGGGAAAAGCTGGGTTTTGGAGGCCGCGGAGCGCTTTTCGTCCGACGCTGCTGTTGGAGAAAGTGTAGATCTCGTGGTAAGGACTCCGAATCCTATTTCTGTTTTCAGAGATATTGAGTTTTGACCGAGTTGTGCACTGTTTTGTGTTTTCGTAGTCGAACTTTTGACATGATTTTGATTTGACATAACTTTCACCGCACAACTTTTGGTATGTTATAGATATGACTATTGTACACGATTTGAGTATTTTCTGCGACGATTTTACCGGTCGGAATTGATTCTACGCGATTTTAATTGAATAGAAAAATATCAGGACGTGATTTGATTTGGATCCTATAGAATAATAGTCTTGTATGGATGTCGTGAATATTCTACTGTAATTTGGAGAAATTTGGAATTTGTGCTTTTTGCAGGATTTTTGTGTAAATTTGACAGACTGCCGTTACTCTGCCCGATTATCGTGCGATTTCTGATCTTCCCGAAATTGATAGATTGAATTGATTGTTCTAGATTTCTTTAATATTGCTTATTGCATCGATTATTGCATTGACTATTGATTGAATTGATTGATACTGAAAGACAAGTGGGAACATGATTGAACGTTGGTTGGAGATTGATATTGACCTGTACAGGATGGTGGGCCGACGGGCTTTCCTTTAAATCATAGATCATCGATATAACGATTGGGAGTCATAAGGAGTTTTATATGCCGACGGGCGGCCGACGGGCAAAAGAGTGACGACTCTTATTGATTGAAACCAACGTATGGATATCTACAACAGCAATATGGATTCTACAACAGCACTATGGATTTCTATAATAGCACTATTGATCATAGCTAGTGGTTGTGCTTGTCGAGTAAGACCATTATATGGAATTGCATGTATACGATATTGCATCGTATGGATTTCCTGATATGCATTGATTTATTGATTTCCGATTGATTTATTGATATTGATGGATTTATTGAATTGATTTATTATTGAACGGATTTATTGATTTTATTGATTGATCATTGATATTATTAATTTTTGCATTGTATTGACTTGCTACAATTGATTTATCGTATTGCTTTTCCGATTGATATTATCGACTTGATTGATTCATAGATACCGGCACCGACATTGATATGGATTATGTGTATTGATTCATAGATATTGACACCGATATTGATATAGATTGTATCGATTGATAGATACCGACATCGACATTGATATGGATATGATATTGACATATGGATATTATTGATACGACAGATCCTGACATGCTATTGATACACTGATACATTCATTCGTCGTACCGATTATCGATTGATTGATTGAATGGATTGTTGCCGTATGGATTTGATTTATCGTAGAATAGATTTCTTTATGGAGCTAATTGTATTGATTTCAATTGACCTGATGATTTCATTGTATGGATTTGTTTTAATTGCTTATTGAGTTGATTCGATTGTTTTATGGATTTCCCTGCTGAGAGATATAATTGATTGGAAAGTGCTCTATTGATTGAGATGATTTTCCTATTGTAGCATCGTACGTCGTCATTATTGAATCTGTCGTAGTGTCATTGAATATTGTATATTGATCTCGAGTAAATCGTCTTGAATAATTGGATTGACTGATTTGTAAGAGTACGTTCTGACACGAGTCCTTTATTGAATTAATTGATGCTATTGATTGCTATTAATTGATATAGACATTCTATTGATTATACAGATGATATAGATACAACGAATTGACTAGACGACACGATTGATTGAACTGATAGTATTGATTGATAGACACTGCTACGATGGATAGATATTGGCTTCCAGTCACTTATTGATTTGATTTCTGAGACGTATTGATTTATCGATATTTTTACCGCTGTATTGATTATTGATTTTTGATTTCCGTACTACATTGACTACTGATTTGATTTCCGCTGTACAGACTTGATTTCATTGACTATGGATTTCCGCATTGCATAGACTCATTGACCATTAATTGACTCGATTTGATTGACCTGCATATTGATAGCATCGCCGTGCTTTGATTTCAGTTGTAGGCTTTGGTGACCTGCTGGGCTTTGTAAGCTCATTATATGTGGTTGAAATTTTCAGGTCCGAGCAAGGCAACTGGAATGGAGTTCGATCAGAATGTCAGACGAATCCTTTCACTATTGATATCTGGGGCATCACAGTTGGTATCAGAGCAAGTGTAGTGAAAGGATTTGATTAATAGTTTGATAGAATAGATTCATTCTGCATACAAAGTGATTGACATGTGATTGATTGCATCGTGTGTGTGTTTGGATTTTGACGAGTTTGGATTTTGATTTGGATTTGTTTTGTTTTGTTTTATTTTGTTCCAGACACGTTAGGGAAATGTCGGGACGACATTTTTCTAAGGTGGGGAGATTGTGAGACCTCGTTCCCTTACTGTTCCTCTCTGACTTGGATTTTCCTCCCAGGATCGTCCGGGACGATATTGAGATCGTCCAGGCCGATCTGTACTGTTCAAAATATCATCCTGAAACTAGTTCTGGGAACCGTCCAGGACGATCGATTTTGGTCTGATCGTCCCGGGACGATTTGGCGATCGGCCGGGCCGATCAGCCTAATGATATAAGAAAATTAGCTCGTTTTGAAGAGAGAGAAAATCATTTTTATAAAAACAGATATTTTGAGGAGAGAGAAAGAGAAGGGGAAAAGAGGGAAAAGCTAGGTTTTGGAGGACGCGGAGCGCTTTTCGTCCGACGCTGCTGTTGGAGAAAGTGTAAATCTCGTGGTAAGGACTCCGAATCCTATTTCTATTTTCAGAGATATTGAGTTTTGACCGAGTTGTGCACTGTTTTGTGTTTTCGTAGTCGAACTTTTGACATGATTTTGATTTGACACAACTTTCACCGCACAACTTTTGGTATGTTATAGATATGACTACTGTACACGATTTGAGTATTTTCTGCGACGATTTTACCGGTCGGAATTGATTCTACGCGATTTTAATTGAATAGAAAAATATAAGGACGTGATTTGATTTGGATCCTATAGAATAATAGTGTTGTATGGATGTCGTGAATATTCTACTGTAATTTGGAGAAATTTGGAATTTGTACTTTTTGCAGGATTTTTGTGTAAATTTGACAGACTGCCGTTACTCTGCCCGATTTTCGTACGATTTCTGATCTTCCCAGAAATTGATAGATTGAATTGATTGTTCTAGATTTCTTTAATATTGCTTATTGCATCGATTATTGCATTGACTATTGATTGGATTGATTGATACTGAAAGACAAATGGGAACCTGGTTGAACGTTGGTTGGAGATTGATATTGACCTGTACAGGATGGTGGGCCGACGGGCTTTCCTTTAAACCATAGATCATCGATATAATGATTGGGAGTCATAAGGAGTTTTAAAAGCCGACGGGCGGCCGACGGGCAAAAGAGTGACGACTCTTATTGATTGAAACCAACGTATGGATATCTACAACAGCAATATGGATTATACAACAGCACTATGGATTTCTACAACAGCACTATTGATCATAGCTAGTGTTTGTGCTTGTCGAGTAAGACCATTGTATGGAATTGCATGTATACGATATTGCATCGTATGGATTTCCTGATATGCATTGATTTATGGATTTCAGATTGATTTATTGATATTGATGGATTTATTGAATTGATTTATTATTGAACGGATTTATTGATTTTATTGATTGATCATTGATCTTTGATATTATTGATTTTTGCATTGTATTGACTTGCTACAATTGATTTATCGTATTGCTTTTCCGATTGATATTATCGACTTGATTGATTCATAGATACCGGCATCGACTTTGATATGGATTCTGCGTATTGATTCATAGATATTGACACCGATATTGATATAGATTGTATCGATTGATAGATACCGACATCGATATTGATATGGATATGATATTGACATATGGATATTATTGATACGACAGAACCTGACATGCTATTGATACACTGATACATTGATTCGTCATACCGATTATCGATTGATTGATTGAATGGATTGTTGCCGTATGGATTTGATTTATCGTAGAATAGATTTCTCTATGGAGCTAATTGTATTGATTTCAATTGACCTGATGATTTCATTGTATGGATTTGTTTTAATTGCTTATTGAGTTGATTCGATTGTTTTATGGATTTCCCTGATGAGAGATATAATTGACTGGAAAGTGCTCTATTGATTGAGATGATTTCCCTATTGTAGCATCGTACGTCGTCATTATTGAATCTGTCGTAGTGTCATTGAATATTGTATATTGATCTCGAGTAAATCGTCTTGAATAATTGGATTGACTGATTTGCAAGAGTACGTTCTGACACGAGTCCTTTATTGAATTAATTGATGCTATTGATTGCTATTAATTAACACAGACATTCTATTGATTAGAAAGATGATATAGATACAATAAATTGACTAGACGACACGATTGATTGAACTGATAGTATTGATTGATAGACACTGCTACGATGGATAGATATTGGCTTCCAGTCACTTATTGATTTGATTTCTGAGACGTATTGATTTATCGATGTTTTTACCGCTGTATTGATTATTGATTTTTTATTTTCGTACTGCATTGAATACTGATTTGATTTCCGCTGTACAGACTTGATTTCATTGACTATGGATTTCTGCATTGCATAGACTCATTGACCATTGATTGACTCGATTTGATTGACCTGCATATTGATAGCATCGCCGTGCTTTGATTTCAGTTGTAGGCTTTGGTGACCTGCTGGGCTTTGTAAGCTCATTATATGTGGTTGAAATTTTCAGGTCCGAGTAAGGCAACTGGAATGGAGTTCGATCAGAATATCAGATGAATCCTTTCACTATTGATATATGGGGCATCACAGTTGACTTGATAAATACTTAAATCAAATATGAAGCAGTTTTAAAAATGATTAAAAATATATTTTCTCCTAAAGATTATATAACTTTCCATTAACAGTACTGCAACCTAATAGGTCAGTTGACATGCCAGAACCCACAGGTGGAGAAGTGCCTAACAAGGTAGAGAATATATAATATGTATGCATAAGAACTCTCGATAAATCCAATCTTACTTCTTAAATTTGATAAAAATTTTATATGAGCTTAAATATTTTAAATTTAATTAAGATAGAAAATATTTTACCTTTCCCTCACGAGCCTCTGATTGGGTTCCAGTTTAAATCAAAGATTAACATGCAAAATCACCAAAAAAAAACTACTACAAACATGCAATCCTAATCACAGAGCAAGTACATCAATCAATAATCAAATAAATTAAATTAATATTCAAATTAAAAGTCCATATGGCAAGTACCACTTAATATTATAACTCAGGGTCTGTAGAAAGTAAAGTGGCCAGGTACCACTAACGACAGCCCGGATTCTACTCCTAAGACTTAAAGTTAACTTAAGAATATGATTCTTCTTGATTTTTACTTCTTCATCTTTTTACGGGTTCATTAGATCTATCGGGTCCGGATATCCAATGGAAATGAAAATCTCACTTAAATAAGGTACTTTTTTCTCTTTGGATTCACAAAGCATCTTAATCTGGATATCCAAATGAAAAGGGACTCTCCCCTAGGGAGATGTATCTCTTTTCTTTGGATTCCAGATTGGAAATATATCACATCTCAAATTATCACTTTAATAATTATAACTCAATAGAATTCAAATTACATTACATGAAAATAAAAAATCTAGACTCTGATAACTTGCAGGGTTATTCTAAACATTTAATATTAAATCATCCCAAGCAGTTATATATTGAAATTAAAATACTCAAACTAGCTACCCTAGACCATGCTCTTTTAATTTTTAAAAGGGATACTTAGCGCAACAAATACCTATAGCAATTTAAAATTTATAATTTTTTTGCCCCCTTTTATTTTCAAATGCCCTGTATGAGCATGTCCAACTGCATAAGATTATGTTAGCATTTAAATTGCCCCTAATCTAAGAATAAATCTAATACATAATTATTCATATCATAGAATATAGAAATTAAATAAATAATCATAATAATCATCTAATTCTAACAACCAGCATGTAGTGAAAGTTCAAAAAATTCAATACATAACAGAAAAGTAAACACTGGTCTAACCTAGATCTAGAAGTGGTGCCCTAACAAACCTTTTAAAGTATGTGAGATAGGTTGTATGGCTTGGATATGCGCTATATATGATGATTAATTAAAGTTTCTTGATATTCTGATTGGTTGAAAGGTTTAAAGGGAAATTTTGATTAAAGTTTAAATCTTAATATGTTAAAATTAATTTTTAAAGATTGATTGGTTAAGGTTTAAGGAATTAAAAGATTTCGATTGATTTAGTTAGTTAGTTGCTAATTTTAGAACCAATTTAATTAAGTTTGTCATCAACTAGTTTATGGTGTTATTTCACAAGCTCAAGGAACCATGCCTCTTTAGAACACGTAGCCCCATAGCCCAAGATAGTCCAGCCTAAAATCCTGGTGTAGTTGAATTAAAATTTTTTAATTTGGTTAAATTATTAATAATTAATTAATTTTAAGATTTTACACTCTATTGAATCCATTCATTATGTTGTTTCACATGCTCAAGGACCGGGCCTCCTTAGGACACTTAACCCGCAGCTAGAGGTAGCCCATTCTAACAACTTCATCTTTGGTGTGGTTGTTTTGTATTGAAGGGTTGATTGAATAATTTTAATGTTGATTATTGTTTGTGCGAATTTAAGATGATTTTTGAATTTTTTGAATTTTCTAGACTATTTTAATCATTAAATTAAAGGGTCAAATTGTGACTTCTAGATTAAGATTGATTTATAAAAGTTAGAATTTTTATTAAATATTAGATCTCATTATGAGAAATTAGACTATAAGTTTGCTAGATTTTGACTTTTTATAATTAGTTCTGTGTTTTTGAAAGTTTTGGTTAAAATTTTAACCTAAAGTTGACTAAAAAGTTAACTTTTTGATTAAAATTGAACTCTAGAATTTCGAAAATTTTCTCAAGTACTAGACCTAAACATGAGTAATTAGGCTTTGAGTTTGTCATAATTATATTTTTTTATATTTAATTATAAATTGTTGAAGTTCAAATTGAAATTTGAACTAGAGTTGACTAAAAAGTTGGCTTTTTAATTTTTAGTGATTTTTGGTGGTTTGATATTTTAATGAATATTAAACCTTATATGGAGTACAATACTTTGAGTTTGCTCGATTTGAAGTTTTTTACATTAAGTTATAAAAATTCTTGATGTTTTGACCTAATTTTAAACTAAAGTTGATCGGAGAGTTAACTTTTTGACTTAAACCCATTTATGTCGGTTTGTCATTTTCATAAAATAATAAACCTCAAAGGGAGATGAATGACATTAAGTTTGGTTAATTTAGATTTTTTTAGAATTAATGAAGATTTTTTAAAATTTGATTAATTAATTGAATTTTTTTAATTATTTACTTAAGAAGGTTTTGATTGTTATGATCCAAATTCATCCTAAACTGTATGGAATCACTCCCAAAGATTAGGGATGACCCATGGGAGTGTTTTCAAATGCTTAGAATTTATTTGAAATTTTAATTAAATTTTATTATTTTATTTAATTAAAAATTGATTTTTAATAAAACTTAAATTAAAGTTTTTACAAATCCAGTGATAGGGCTTTTATTTTTCCTAAATAGAGGATCAATTTTCAATCATTTTGATATATTATTTTTAATTTTTAATTGTAATTTTGATTTATTACAATTTTTAAAGTTTTTAGGTCTTTAAAAAGACAAAATTTTGATTTGCTTAATTTTTTGACCTAATGACCTCCAAATCCTTTGAAATTTGGACCTAAGGTGTAAAATGTCACTAAGTTTAATTTTTTGAATTTTCACTCCTATTGGTTGTGTGTATAATTTTATATAATTTTATTAAGCTAAATAGACCTTGTCTTTAATTATTTTTTGCTAGGTGTCACTAGTATTCAACTGGGTTTGAAACTTTGGTCATCTAACCCTGTGACATATGCAAGCACATCACACAATTATGCAGCTTAATTATAAGAATTTGAAGAGTTATGAATTTTTAAAGTTTTGGTTCTAATTTGGACCCATTACTTTGAAAATTCACATCACATAAATTCATTGAACATCTGGTCCTAAGAAAATTACATTGAATTCCTAAGTTGTCCAAAACTTTTCGCCAAAATTTGTGTCTATTTTGATCACTTGATTGTGAGAAAATTACAAAATTTAGATTTTAAACAAACCCAAATAGCTCATTATACAATGATTAAAATAACTTAATTTTAATTTTAATAAATACTAGACAAAATTATCTTTCAAATGACACCAAAATCACTTAATTTGGTGAAGAAATGAATTTTCTATAAATTTTGGAAATTTTGGCTATTTATATTAATTTTTAAATCAATTTTTAATTAATAAAATGGTCATTGACAATGATTTCAACTGCTGCGGCGGGCCCTTGCTGTGACTTTAATCTGAGTTAGCTCGGATCAACACCATCGGATCAAAAGGGGATGTCGTGGACGGCTTCGATCATGCCACATAGCCCGTTGTTTGATGAAATGGTATGCGTTTGAGTCCAGAGGACCGTGCGCAGTTATATTTGGGCTATGTAACCCATTATAGGTTGTCCGATTGCACTGTAGGCTCGATCAGACAACTCTAATTGAACCAAAAAATTCAACTCAAAATGAATTAAAATTACAAACAACCATAACTCTCTAAATACTCTTCCAAATTCAATAAAATTTGAAACACATGTTTAGGGTAACATATTCTTCCAAAACCTGAAGTTTGAAGGCCTCATGTGTTATAGATTTTATGTGGTTCCAAATCAAAATTTAAGAGAAAATTTTAGTTATCGTACAATACTATGGATGGATTTTGATATTTTTGGGCTTGTTAGAAAGGTAATTGAATCCTTTATAACTTTGTTGAAGAGTCCGGGAGCTGTTGATGGCTAGTTTAGAATCTGCTATACCAAATGTGTTTTCTCTCACTTTTTCAAATATGGTTCTTAAGCTTTGCAAAGAGTGGAAGCGGGGGGGGGGGGGGGGGGGGGGCTTTTGTTATAGATAGAGAGGTTGGGTTATCCATGGGATGGGTTCAAAGCTGCTGGAATTGGAAAATTGAATGATAGGGGATAAGTCCAAAGGTTTGAGTCAAAAAAATTTGCTATTATCCCTACCCCCTAATGATTGCTAGCTTTAATTTGAGAGAGAGGAAAGCTTTAGGTTGCTACCAAGTACTCCTAGCCCCCTAAATGCATGGATACATGGATTATTATAAGAATTTGGCTTGGCAAGGTAGCAAAGTCACATAAGCAAGTATTTTTAACTTGTTTGACTACTTTGATTGGTCAAACTAGTCAAAGGGATGATGTGGGATAGAGAGAAGACTAGATGAGCTAGTATGAATAAGTTTGGACAGGGCTTAAGGCTATGAGTTCAAGTTTAACCAAGTCAACATGAGTTTAAATGAAAGCTTAAGTGACTTCGACCAAGTTTTTCATGTGTTGACTTGGTCAAAGTAAATTTAATTTGATTCATGATGGGTTTGGGGTATGTTTGAACAATGCTTTGGAATAGGTTGGAGGGTTTGAAGAAGTCAATTTTTTCAAATGGTTTAGAAATACCAATTTGGACCCTTAAGGAAGTATTAGGTCAACCTATGTTGACTTGGTCAACCAAGTTGACCCAAGACCTAGATTTGGGCTTAATAAGTTTGAAATTATATTAAAGTTTGTTAAAGGAGCTTGTAGTATCTAGGGAGGTCATTACAATCAAATTGATTGTTTGAACCCTTCAAGGGCTATTTTGGTTAACCTAGGTTGACTTGGTCAACCAGATTAACCCAAGACCTAGGTTTGGATTCAATATATTTGGTTTGACATTTGAAATTGAATGAAAGTGATCTCATACAAGTTGGAAGTCATTTGGTTTCAAATGACTATTTTGACCCCTAAGGGGTATTTTAGTAAAAACTAGTTGACCTGGTCAACCAAGTTTGACCAGGGTTAGGGTTCGAGTCCATTGCACTCCTAATGATGATTAGGATGCATCGAAAAGATGTTTTGAAATTTAATTTGAAAATTCAATGTTGAATTCTATGGAAAATTTCAAAACTGCCCTTAAGGGATATTTTTTGTCATTTTGACCCTTGGTCAACTGGAGGTCAAAGTGAGTCCCCCAAAATATAATTTACTATTAAACATGTAATAATCAAAGTTATAGATGTGTTTAGAGAGTTTGGAGAAGGATCCAAGGATAAAACCTAATATTTGGCAGGTCCAGTGGCATAAGCCATAAATATTTGAAGGTTTTACTGTCTTTGAAAATCAATTCGTTTTTTATGGTTAAAGACCTTAGATTGAGCTCAAATTTGGAGGGTAGATCCTAAAAATATGCATAATTAATTTTCAATTGATAGATCATAAATCAGTGGTCATTTGACTAGGGTTTGAGGCGTTTGAAAAATCACTAGAAAAGGCTTTCATGACCTAGGTCTTTAGCCTTGGATTTTAGTCTGGAAATCTCAATTTGATCTAGATTTTGTATTTGATTGTTTGAATTTGAATTATCCACATCACTCACAATCAATTGGATGATTGTAAATAGATGGATAGGATTAAAGCTTGATAGGATGCTAAAATTATTATGTCTTGGTTGCTCGAAGTTTAGGTTTGATTTAAAGCTTAAATTGGTTTAAAATTTAGATGGATTTGAAATCTGGATTAACTTAAAGTCAGGATTTATATTGAAACTTGAATTAATTTGAGATCTAGATTTATCCTAGGGTTTGAATAGATCTAGGGTCTGGATTGCTCTTAATGGCCTCATATAAAAATGTGGTTAATAAAATCTTGGTGTTTTATCTTATCTATTTGCATGCTAGATATTCTTGTAATACTAAGATTAAAAATTCTAGTACTTTGTTTTCGTGCATATTCTAGCCTGTAATAGTTTGGTGTCATCTATGAGAAAATCAATCCCACTATCCTAAGTACTATTTCAATGGCCAATGGCCAACATGCATAGCAATCATAATCTTTGACCCTCCCGCTCAACACAAACCAATCCAGCAATTAGTCTATGAACCAGGGATGTCAAACATCTATCTCTTTTTACCCTCGTGGGTGAAACCCTGTTAGAAAAGGAACATCAGGACCATCACTAGAAGATCACATCCAAAAAAATGGAAGAACCTCATAATGAGATCTTTTAACTTTTATGAGAGACCCAACAACCAACGTTAACACAACAAGAAGGGTCTCCTTAGGTCACAGGATGTTCGACCTGAACATATTCATGTAGAGGTTCCTCTTCTTCAGTCAAAGGGTCTCCTTAGGTCACAGAATATACGGACCTTGTTGATACAGCTTACTCTACCCATCCGTCTTACACAGGTCCACAAATCCACATTCCTTCAGGTATCACCGAGAACTTAGCCCAACCTCATATTGTCGAACTCCCACACAACACCTTACATCATGAATTATGATGATTGGTCTAAGAAGAGTTCCCCATGAGTTTTGTAAAGGCAACCCTATTCATCAGTGGGACTTTCATGAGTCATCATCTCTGACTGAAGCCATCCTTCAACATCCTAATTAGGAAAGCTTCAAATTATCGAGCATTGATTCTTACGATGGGACATCTAACCCTTATAAGCATATCGATCACTATATAACCATTATGAATATCGAATGAGCCTCAAATGCGCTCATCTACTAAGTTTTTCTAGCTACCTCCAATGGAAAAGCTTAAACATGATTTTATTTGCTTCCAGCTAGAACCATTCCTACGTTCGTTAAATTGGCCAAAGTGTTCGTCAAACAATTTATTGTCAATCAGAGAATTATTAAGGATTCTTCTCACCTCCTAGGAATTTTCCAAAGTGAAAGTGAATCCCTTTAAGAATACTTTCAAATATTTTCTACTGAGCCTTGACAAATTTGAGGAGTGGATCTTGAATTGCTTAGAGGAGTTTTTTTTAAGGCTTCGTCCTGGCTGTTTTTACTCAGTACTCATGCGAGACACAGTTCATTCATATGCTAACCTGATCCATCATGTAGAGGTGCAAATCTCTATATATGAAATCATCAATAATCATAAAAATTAGTTTAATAAATAAATGAAAAGTGCAAAAGTGTACTATGGACGGATAATGCATCCTCTTAGCAAAAGAAGAAAAAAAAATTAAAACTTACCCTCTTGACCCTCGCAACTATGACGTGATACTATACAAGAAAAGGAGTATATGCCTCTTAACATATCTCGAGAAAATGTATTAATGGCCATCAATATTAGGAAAGTATGAAGTGGTTGAATCCTTTAAAGCCAAATATTAAAAATTAGGAGAAATGTTGTCACTTCCATCGTAGCAATGGACACACAAGTGAAGCATGTAGACAGCTTTGTGATTCTCCTTAACAGGCAAACTCCTTTTAAAAAGCCTCAGATAAAGAATACATTACTACTTCAGAGCCTTCACTTCTATAGCATATATATGATTGTGAGCCTCCTTAACATGATGATCCTGAATTTTTTTTTAAATGCTATAGACTTCTTGAAATCTTCTATTGCTTTTGGAGAACCTAATCTAGATTGGACCTTTGACAGAGCAGCTTCTTTCTTAGCTATAAGACTCTGAAATCCCTTGCTCTCATCTTCAAGGGTTGTTATTTTCTTTCCAAAGATATGCGGATCCTTCATATGTTAATTTATCATCACTTAGACATCCACTATATCAAGTGGAGTCAATCTATTTGCTAATTATGTAAAATAATAGAAGATAATGGTAGCCAACTTAACTCTACACTCAGCCAAATGCTCTTCCACTACCTTCATCTCTTTAGTCTTATGGTCATACTCTATTTTGTACTCTCCTTAAAGATATTTGATCTTAAAAAATTCATTGTTACATTCATTCAAGGGTTGAGTAAGCCAGACCTCAAGATCCATGCATCCTAATAACTGAAATAATAAGGTAGTATTTTTAAGAGATGTGTCTTTATAGATGTATAAAAAAGACAGAACAAAGAAGAAATAGTTACTCACATTGTCATCAGCTTGACGATGTCTGACACATTGATGATTCAACGCATCCTTTGGAATATGAAACTTGGTAGAGGAGGAGCTTGAGAGAACTTAACTAGTGCTTGTTGAAATCCCCTCCAACTTCTTCTTCTTAAATAAAGCTTAAGGATCATCATTATTTACTAATTATTTAAAAGTGTCATTTGAAGCTGGGATAGGTGGCTCCTGAGCTTTCATTGACTTCTTTAGCATGGTAATAGTAGATCTCCCCTCTTGGATGGATAATCCAACTTTAAAAAAGAAATCTTCATCTATGTATTTACTCAAGTAGCATACCTCAAAGAGAAGATATTTACCATCAGGAATCTTAAGCATCTTTTATAAGCTTTCTGCTCTAACATGCAGAGGAATGAGTCAATCCTTCATCTTTCCCCATTTCTCCAAATGACCCCAGTCATTTTTATGAAGAAAAATGCACTAGCTCAACTCTTTAATGGATTTCGGGTATGAATATTCAACCATTTTGATCTGAATGTAATGTGTCCCTGTGCATCGTAACTGTCCATGATCTCTAAAGAAAGTGATAAATCCCACCATGATATGACTCTATATGAAAATATAGATAAACTTAATCCACATATTGTTGAAATATTGATCGATTCTAGAGGAGGAGGAAATCGCATCCCCACTCACAAACTGATCTCATAAATAGTCAATTGTCTTGGAGGAGTAAGGCATGCACGATCAGGTTTTTTAGGAGCCATCAGCATTAAATCGTTAGTATATTGCAACATCTTGTGAAAAACAATTAGAGAATCATTGATAATAATAGAAACCACATCGTGAGCTTTGGCTACCTTGTAGGATTTCTTTAGATCATCATTTTCTACAGTGGATCGTGGATCTCCTTTGTACATTGGGGGAGGGGTGGATTTTTTAATGCTCAAGGGGGGTATTTATAGTTGTAGGGGGTGAAGTTTGAAATTATTAATTTTTAGATTAAAATAATAATAATAATAATTAAATAATATATATATCACCAACCATCATCGGACCACCACTAAACTTCTGCCTAGCTACCAATCATTATCAAACCACTTCTAGACTTCTATCAGTCCACTAGACGATGCTGGACTTCTAACCGGCCGTCAATTGTCACCACACTTTTGCCCGACCACCAAATTTTGTTGTGCTTTTACCCATCCACCAAGTGTCTATGTAGTTCTGATTGATCATCGAATGCATCGAACTTCTGCCTAACTCCTTAAACTATTGCAATTTCACTCTCTCCAAATTAAAGGACACATCTCACGTTGTAATTAACTCGAATTTAGTTGAATCTTTTCAACTGGGCGTGGCCCCATGGTTTTTCTTCTTCTTTTTTTTTTTCAAGATTTTTTCATGTTAAAAATCTTAGTGTTTTATTATCTCTTTTTGTGTGCTAGATATTCATGAAATGCTAAGAGGGAAATTTCCTCACTATATTGCCACCTATATTCTAGCCCGTAACAATATTATAATGAATTATAAATGATAAATTTCATGGTTGAAGTTTTTTAAATTAATTTTTTAATATTTTTTTAAATTTCATGGCTAAAGTTTGAGAAGCTTTTGAGACGAAGGAGTTCTCTTAAAAAAGATCAATTGTGATATGTTTGTTTTGTTCTCCTTTAAAAAGGATACGATATGCTAAGAGTCCAGTACAAATCCTGATGTTGATATTAGGAGTTCAAGTTGGTGGTTAAAGTATGCATTTGATCTTATTAGTAATGGCATGAATTGATATTATTAATGATTGCTCATGACAAAGTCAGTAGGCGTTAGTATTGGTAACAATGGAGTCCATTAAACTTAAAAATGATTGTGTGATTAAAGGCATTAGTGTTGGAGTCAATGGCCTACATCGACATTAAAGGGGATGGTATATGTTATTGTTGTGGGCAACAACAAGCAATCAAGTCTACTTACATAAACTTTTATGTCAATGGGGTGCATCAACCTTATAGGTGATGGCATGCATTAATGCTATTAGTAATTGCGAGCAATAAAGCCAGCGAACATGGACATTTATGTTGATAGAGCACAACAACCTTACTAACGATGGTGTGCATATACATTATTGGCATTGACAAGCAACCAACAATTTTATCTAGGGTGTGCATAAGCCTAATAAGCAATGATTTGCATCAATGTTATTAGCAATGTAATCAACAGGAGATGATAGTTGGGCGATGAAGATTGTGCAATTGTGATCAAAAATTTATAATCAAGTAACAGTGATTGATTCACGATGATCATAGAACTTTAATCGAGTGACAATACTAACGAGATCCTAGTTGAGCAAGGACAATAATTAGCAATGATTGTCAGTGTTAATTGTCATGTGGAAATGCAGAGGGTCTATATAAATTTTCTTTAGTGAAATTTTGATAAATTTAACCTAATCATCAACGAGTGTTGATTCCCTCAGTCACAGATTTGTATACTCACATTTAAATCTCTTAATGACCACTGAATTAAATGATCATAAAGTTATTTAATTTCTCTTATAAAATGCTCATTTTTGAATGCAAACATGGCTAATAATAGACCTTAAGAAAACTCTTGCAGGCATTCTCTGATTTCAAAAGCTCTTCCAAGCATTTTAGAAGCGGTTGTTTGTCTATATTTTACAAAGTAGGATTAAATATTATCATTACCGAATAGATTTCAAAATTATTATCCCTTGTAACAAAAAAAATCAAACTATATGTAGATTTATATAGATAACCTTCTATTTTATACAAGCCTAATTATTTGTCCTGGTTGGTTTGATTGGTTGGGCAAACTCAATCGCTAAATGTTTAAATAATAGGAATAATTTGGGCAATGCCTAATGCATAAACCTAACTAATAAAGAAATTCTAAACATGATAAATACATCTCAGTTATCTGGTTGTTGAACTTATGTGTCAGAAAGAGAGCATTTTGAAGAGCTATAACAATGACTTGGAATATCCATTTTAGAATACAAAATGTAGCAAATTAGATAATATTTAATATAAACTACAAAATACTTCAATTTAAAAACATTTCTTTGTATAATCCTTTAATTTCTATTTAAACAGTTTATAATTTATAACAAATATCTCTCAACACATTTCTCTAGTATAATTTTCAACAGAATAATGAACTGATTACTTCAAAACAGATACATACATACCGTATAAAAAAAAAGCCAATTCATCATCCAAACGACAAACTTTTGCTTTGGCAAATCCTACTTGCATACAGAAGAATATAATGCAGCTTCTGCTGTTAATTTGGAAGCTTAGTTGCTTTCTTTGCTTGTTTCAGGGTTCAATGAAGTGGCAGATGAAAATATTTAACAAGATGAGCAATACATATTTAAAAACTGTATATAAAATCAGTAATTTAAAACAAAACAGTAATCCCAAATGAAGATGATAAAAATCATTGTCAAAACATAATCCAACTCTTGGAAAAGTGTGCGTAAACCTAATATAACCTAAGATTCAAACAAGTCTTTAATATTAGTTGGTAGCAGGTACACATAAAACTTCCACAGAGTCTGTCATGATGGCTGTATTTAACCAAGGTAAGTCAAATATATCATTCAAGTTCCATCTTCGACTTCACAGAGCTTTCTTCGGGATGTCTGCCTTATGAAGGCACTGGAAACAATAGAAAGAATGGGCAAGTAAGATATGGCATTGATGCTAACAAATTTAATAAAAAAAAAAAAGGGGAAAACTGAAATTGAGAGCAGCAACAAGCGGTGAAACTGAGACAAACTGACTGATGAGTTCAGTCAACTCGATGAACTAATGAGCCAACTTCAATCCAACTCTTTAGCTTGTGAACTTACACAATAAAAAAAAAAGTTAAATATAAATTTTTCTACGATATATTAGAATTCCATGGTTAAGTACAAAACTTACTGAAAATATTTAAAAGTTTTTCTTCCATATCTCAAGGGATTTCTTATTATTTTAATTCTATATTCAAATATTTTATTACAAGTACTTTAATCGGAGTCGTATTCTCTCTCTTTTTCATAATAAATAAGTCTACTCATGAGCCGACTTTAACTTATTAAATTGAGCTCGAGTTCAAGCTTAAGTTCAATTAATTAATCAGGCTCAAACTCTGCTCAACTTTTTCTACATCCCTGGCAAGAGCACAACACAGATTATAAATAATAAATCTACAAGTTCGAAGCGTACCTGTAAAGGCTGAAAATTATGGATGTAACAGCAGTAAAAACACCCCAATAATATTTCCCCACAACTCTCCTATAGCACACTCCCAAATTAACCTACCAACTTACATGAGAATGGACAATAAGGCCTAAGGTGCTAAGAGTTAAGCAAGTACTAAAGGAACTGTTTGGATGCAAGTATTTCAAATACATGAAATATTTTAGGCTGTTTGATTTATAATAAAATAAATTTGGAATACCAATTTTGATATTTAGATGTTTGTAAAATAAATCAAACACTTTTATTTTTTGAATTAATATTCTAGGGCATGGCAATTGGGTTCTACAGAACAAGGGAACGAGGGCCAATTGAAATCAGAGTCTATGGGGATGGCAAATCCAGGTACGGACCTGATGGTTATGGGATAGGCACCAAAGGTTTCAGGGAGAGGTGACAACGGCTTTGGGAATCGATGTTGATGAATTCGACAGCAGTGCTAAAAAAATCAGCACAAGGCTATGACGAATGGGAACAAATGTTCAGTTCCTGCGAATTTGATGTATTCCAGATTCATCAGGTCTGAGCAAATTCGAAATACTACTGCAAATGACCTATTTGGGGAGTTTCAAATTCCATAAAAAAACTATGATTTGCTTACTCTCAACCAAACTTAGAAAAATTTAAGAGTCCTACATTTCAAATGCAATACACTCAAAATACCTATAATCACATAACCCCTAAGGGACAATGGGTTGCAAAGAATCTTATCAGAAATTAAAACCTGGTAACGGTGCTGCTTCACAAATTAAGTATTGTTTCCGGTGAATAATGATTAAATGTTTGCAATAAACGGACAACCGCTTCAAAAAATGGCTATAACGAGTCAACTTACTGTATGTGGAAGTATCTATTTGCTCAGGCAATTCCTTAATGTCCACTTCAAATCTTGCTTGAACCTATAAGAATAGCAATTATTTATTAAATAATTACAGACTGCCTCTTCTGAAATCAAAAAGCTACAAAAAGAAAAAAAAAACATTAAACCTGATTAAGAACATCTGAATCGGAAGCTGAAGAGACAAAGGTAATAGCCAGACCCTTGGTGCCAAATCTGCCAGCCCTACCAACCTGTGAAATGCAATGTTTGACAGGTCATCAAATGACATAAACAATTAGGCTGCATCTCGAAGAAAATCATACCCTGTGCAAGTAAGTATCCGCAGAATCAGGCATGTCATAGTTAATCACAATGTTTACACGCTCAATGTCAATTCCCCTGCCAACCAGATTCAGTAGCAACAAGAATCCTTTTGTGTCCTTCCTTGAAGCCCTTGTACCTTGTTAATCTGCGAGAATAAAAAAAAAAAAAATTCAATCTAAACTTGATATCATTAAATATCAATGAGAGCGTTTAAAAAAACCACCAACCCCAAAGGTCATGCCTAAGCTTAATGCAACAAGTGTTTAGCCTTGGGAATATAATTTATCCATACAGAGTATTCATAAGAAATTTACATATACATATTAGGGCAATTAACAAGATTTATACAAATAAAAACAAATCAGTGAAGTGAATTAATAGATATGAAAACCGGTAATGCCTTAAGAGTTGATAAAAAACGTAATGTTAGCATGGGGGTCTGTTTCTTACAGTTACAAATCATATAAAAAAAGCTTCGAAGTTAATAAAATGGCATCTACATAAAAGCAAGCACAAATTTTAGACAAACGCATGGGAGAAAACACCCGGACAAAGTGCTTTCACAATGAGTGGTCATAAAGGGCACATAGGCAGTGAATCAGATATCAAGTTCAAGTAGCCAATAAGTAGACCGTGGTCTCATAAGGCCACACCAACTGGGCAGATTACAGGTTACTAAAAAAATCTGGCTCCATCAGAAAGCTTGATGCCATGAAGCAACTTAAACTGCGAACTTCAGGAATAGAAACAAATGCTTCAAAAAACAAGCTTCAAGGCCAAGGCTTCAAAGATTCGGAGAGAACTTGGCTTTGAAGATTGTTTTCTAAAACAATGACGACAATGTATGCATCACCGAACAAGGAATACAACAACAACAACAACAACAACATCAAGCCTTTATCCCACTACGTGGGGTCGGCTACATGAATCCTTTTTCTCCATTGTGTCCTATTAAAAGCCTCTAATAAAGAAAGGTCATTCCTAATATTTTCTAACCAAGTCTTTTTAGGTCTACCCCTACCTTTCTTAACACAAGTCAAATCTAATACCTCTACTCTCTTAACTGGGTCGTCGGAAGGCCGCCTTTTTATGTGACCAAACCATCTAAGGCGACTCTCTCTAATCTTATCTTCTACTGGAGCTACTCCAACCTTTTCACGTATATGCTCATTTCGTATCCTATCTCTAAGGGTAAAGCCACTCATCCATCTAAGCATCCTCATTTCTGCCACACTTAACTTATTATTATGCTTCTCTTTTAATGGCCAACATTCGGCACCATAAAGCATTGCAGGCCTCACTACCATCTTATAGAATTTTCCCTTAAGTTTGAGGGGTACATTTCTATCACATAACAAGCCCGATGCATTCCGCCACTTCAACCATCCAACTTGAATTCTGCTGATAATATCCCCATCTATTTCACCATCACTCTGAACAATAGATCCAAGATACCTAAAACGTGTACTCTTATTAATGACTTGATCGTCCAAAGTCACAATCCCCTCACTAGGACTATTACTGCTAAAATTACACTCCATATATTCCGTTTTAGATCTACTCAAGCGAAAACCTTTAGACTCTAAGGTTGACCTCCATAATTCAAGTTTACCTTCAACTCCCTCTCTAGTCTTATCAACAAGAAGAATATCATCAGCAAAAAGCATACACCAAGGTACATCATCTTGCAAATGTCTAGTGAGAACATCCATGACTAAAGCAAACTTAAGGGAAAATAAATACACCCTAAATACTAATCTTGTGTTTCATATGACAAGCATGAAAAAGTCCTGGCCCTGCATTAAAAAATGTGATTGGGCACAGGAATTCACAAATTGATTGGCTACAAGCTGGGCAATAGAAGCATGCAATTGACCATTACCCTTTACAGCCATGAAACAAATGGCACGCTCCTTTAGGCTTTTTCTGGGAATCTTTCAGCTGCGTTGTAGTTAAAAACCTAACCTATCCCAAATTTGATTCTGACAAAAAACAAAAGGAAATCTTTGTAATGTGCCTTACACCTTCATGGCTTTGCGGAGAGAAATAAAATTGAAGAACAAATATCCCCATAATAACAAGTTTATTTCCATGGGCATGGCAGATCAACCACATAACATTACCGAAGCCATAGCATCAAGAAGGGAATCCTAACAAACAGTTTTCGGGTTGCCATTATTGCATAAAATTCATATTAGAACTGAGGTAGGAAAAGCATTCTCAACTCTTAGGCCAGCATTTGCTATACATCTTTTAAACTAAATATTAAAAGATATGTAGAAAGGTGAGTTTATTTCAGAAGAAAGTAGGATAGCACGAAGCAGTTCAAATCGTAACACAAGGACACTAAGATAAACCTGTAATATTAAACGACCAATGATTACATATCAATTTTGCTCATCAATTTATATGACTTAATTTCTCACAATAAATCTGCATAGACAAACCTGATCCACAAAATCGCTCCACTTTTTCCATCATATCTCTCATTTAAATGTTGTTTATTTTATCATGAAGCAAAAGAGGAAAAGGCTATTACCACCGTCACATTACATCAGAGAATCAACATAAAAAGTTCTTGCAAAAGCACAACAGAATATGACAAGAGAAAGTAACAGTGATGTCGGCAAAGGGATGCTGATAAGTAAAATATTCCATAAAGAGAAGCAGCTGAAAAAAAGTTGCAAATGCCAGTAAAACAATGAACTAAAATAAAACCAAAGAAATCAAATAGGCCTGACCAAATTTCTTTTAAAAGAATATTATCGGTGGAAAACCTCCTAACAGGCTAGTAGGCTATAGCACCTTGCTGTTCAGACTAAGTCAGCAATGACATTCAAAAGGAAGAATATTCAGTAAACATTTAGAGAAAAACCAAACCTTTCTTCCTGTGACATTCCAGAATGAATGCAGATAGATGGGAAGTTGCACTCTACTAGCAATTTGTTCAGCTCTGCCGCTCTATTGACACTTTTGACAAAAATTACAACCTGATTGAAGTCCAGAGCATCCAGAAGATCATTTAATTTACGGTTCTTCTCCAAATCACTGAGTTTGATGTAGTGCTGTCAGAAAATAAAAGTTAAATGAGTGCCATATAATAATATAAAGCTAAATGTAGTTTAACTGAAAACTTTCATACCTGTACAAGCCCATGGAGGGTTAGTTTTGCTTCATCATCCACATATATTTCCATTGGCTGTTAAGGGAATAAATGTAAAATTAGCGAAGACTAGCATCTCATCTTCAAGATAGCTGAACCGACAACCAAATGAATGGGCACCAATAAACACCACCAACAACCAATACAATCAATACTCCTGTCCATTTGGCATGTGAATCATAACCTACCCGCATGGAAATCATAATGCTCAAAATTCAAATTGCTTGTCCAATAACTAAACCCTAAAACAATAAATTGACTGCTTCCTGAAGTCCCAGGGGAAAACTTCGACGTGCCCAAACAGTCATGAAACTACTTGCGTAGGTTCCAGACAGTCACAAACCTGACAAGCTACTATCACTGATGAACAATTAAAACAAGAACAAGACATTGCTAGGTTGCATAATGCCTAAAAATTTGAATCCTAATAACACATAAAACTGGCTTCAAATAACTAAGCCATTCCTTGCTTGCACTGCCCTAGGGCTCCTTTACAATCTCAATTCACCAAAGAAGGTATTCCTAAATATAGCTTGGAAAACTGAAAGACATAGTTCTGATCATGAAAGAATGACGTCAAAGTGTAAACTGGCCATGGGACATTACATCTTGCATGAATTTCTTGCAAACAGGGCGTATCTCCTTGCTTAGTGTGGCTGAAAACATCATGACTTGCTTGTCATGTGGAGTCATTTTGAAGATCTCCTGCACATCTCTCCGCATGTCTACAGGGCATACAGAACCGTGAAATGAAATTTTGGAAAGAAAAAAAAAAAAGCTTAAATAAATTTAATTCGGTATAAATTTTAAACATAAACTATAGAGTAGTATCATGACAAATGATAAACAATCATACCTAGCGACTCTAGCATCTTGTCACATTCATCGAGAATGAAGTGCCTAACATTCCTCAGAGAAAGGTCTTTATCCCTAGCTAGTGCCAGAATTCTTCCTGGTGTTCCAACAACTATATGAGGACATTCATTTTTCAGTATGTCCTTGTGCTTTCCAATGTGAACGCCACCATAAAATACAGCAACTTTGATTTCAGGCAAGTAAGTGCTGAATCTCTCGAACTCATGGCATATCTGCAAAACATAACATGCTCCATTTAAGGACAGGTCATAAAAAACACACGGCTGACCTAAAGCTGAAAATAGACAAAGAGAATGAACACTGGTTCATCTACACACATAAAAAATATATTTTAAGGCACTATTTGGTGCAAACCTGGTACGCTAGTTCTCTAGTATGACATAAGACAAGTGCAGCAACTTGACCAGAAATTGGCTCAATTTGTTGAAGGGTTGAGAGAACAAACACTGCCGTTTTCCCCATTCCAGACTTTGCTTGACAGATGACATCCATTCCCAAAATGGCTTGAGGTATGCACTCATGTTGTACTGACGGATAACCAAAGAAAATTGGAGCGAAGTACCCCCAGTGAGTAAAAAAATAATCATCTGGGTCCTTTTAATTCAAAGCTTTACCATACTCTCCTTCAAACGAGAAAGTGGCAGTAGTGTTTACCTGCAAAGAATTAATACAATAATCGATATAAGTAAAAAAAGGATTGTGCTCTCAGTTCAATTTCCAATTTGCTATTGAATCAACATAGAAAATATCTTCCCGAAAATTCAAGATTATTGGACCCTGCACCATATAACTGCGCATTAAATAGATAAACAAAATAATAATACTATAAAAAAAAAATGTATCTCACGACCATGCAATAAATTCCTAAATTCTTTTCCTAACAATGTTACTTCGAGGTACATTATTTGCATTCACTAATCGCCATCCTTAGCAATATGAAGATGTGGAAATGCTTAGGAGAAGAAGGAATTTTTTGGCTTACTATACTTTTTAATATTGTTTTGAAGATTAAAAAGATTCCAGATGAGTGGAGAATGAGTGTGTTAATTCCTACTTTTAAGAATAAAAGTGATGCACAGAAGTGTACGAATTATAGAGGAATTAAGCTAATGTGTCATATTTTAAAACTATGGGAGCGAGGTATGGAGCATAGGTTGCGGCGTCATACTAATGTTTCTCAAAATCAATTTGGATTCATGCCGGGTAGGTCTACTATGGAAGTCATACATTTATTGAGAGGTTCGATGGAAAAATATAGAGAGAATAAGGAAAATCTACATATGATATTTATTGATTTAGAGAAAGCATATGATAAAGTTCCAAGAGAAGTGCTATGGAGAGTTCTTGAAAAGAAAGGAGTTAATAACGCTTATATTCAAATCATTAAAGATATGTATACAAGAGCTATTACTTGTGTTCAAACACAAGTATTTTCCTATTTCGGTTGGATTACATCAAGGATCAGCCTTAAGTCCATATCTTTTTGCTTTAGTCATGGATGTTCTCACTAGACATTTACAAGAGAATGTACCTTGGTGTATGCTTTTTGCTGATGATATTCTTCTTGTTGATAAGACTAGAGAGGGAGTTAAGGGTAAACTTGAATTATGGAGGTCAACCATAGAGTCTAAAAGTTCTCGCTTGAGTAGATCTAAAACTGAATATATGGAGTGTAATTTTAGTAGCAATAGACCTAGTGAGGGGATTGTAATTTTGGGCGATCAAATCATTAATAAGAATACACATTTTAGATATCTTGGATCTATTGTTCAAAGTGATGGTGAAATAGATGAGGATATTATCAGCAGAATTCAAGTTGACGGTTGAAGTGGAGGAGTGCATCGGACTTGTTGTGCGATAGAAAAGTCCCCCTCAAACTTAATTAAAAATTCTATAAGATGGTGGTGAGACCTGCAATGCTTTATGGTGCCTAATGTTGGCCATTAAAAGAGAAGCATAATACTAAGTTAAGTGTTGCAGAGATGAGGATGCTTAGGTGGATGAGTGGCTTTACTCTTAGAGATAGGATACGAAATGAGTATAAATGTGAAAAGGTTGGAGTAGCTCCAGTCGAAGATAAGATTAGAGAGAGTCGCCTTAGATGGTTTGGTCACATTAAACGGAGGCCTTCTAATGACCCGGTTAGGAAAGTTGAGGCATTAGATTTGACTTGTATTAAGAAAGGTAGAGGTAGACCTAAAAAGACTTTGTTAGAAAATATTAGAAATGATTTTTCTTTATTAGATTTGAATGAGAATTTGACTTTTAACAAGACACAATGACGAAAAAGGATTCATGTAGCCGACCCCACGTAGAGGGACAAAGGCTTGATGTTGTTGTTGATGTTGTTACTAATCACCATCCTTAGCAATATGAACAAACGTTATGACTTGCATTTTCTAACTAGAGGGAAAAATGATGCAGCTTCTCAAACAGAGCAGTTAATGAGCATAACTTAGGATTAGGTTAAATCATTGCACATAGCCACAAGAAGATGGTCAATAAAACAGATAGAATATAGCCCTCATCAGTCATCAGAGAAAACGATTTTGGCCTTCAATTATGAAGTTAAAATAGGCAAACGGTATGCAAAAGCTAACAAAAATGGACCTTAAACATCAAATTATCTACACAAAATTCTCTACTAGAGAGGCAGAGAAAATAATATGTTAAAAAGTTGCAATAAATGAAGTTTCACATGTGCTCAGCAAAGGTTTCTTCCTTCCCCTCCATTCTCCTGGTGATAAGGACTTTTTCTTCCTCCTCGCAAAGGGTTAACCTTCACATCCATTTGCCTCCCTATCACAAAGGCTGTCTCACTCCTCGCAAAAGGTTAACTTCCTGCGTCTTCTATGTTATGGAGCAATAAAACATGACACCCAATCACCAATTATACCTCTACTTCCATTTTGGGCCCAAAGTCTCTCTCAACAGCCTCTCCCAACCACAGATCTACTTCCCGAACTTCCTACTAGCATGGAACCATCTTCCATGAACTAGAAGGGACTCTTGATTTCACATGCCCCTAATGGAACCAAATGCTCTCTCTCATAAATCTCTTCTTTGGTTGATAAGGTCTGCTTGTCTGAAGATGAAACTGACGATGGGGCCAGCAACTAGACCTTGGCTTTAGTCAGTTATAGCATTATGTAGTTGTTCATCAGTCATTCCATGGTAACCTCTATCAAATTGTTCGCAAACTTTGGAATCTAAGACTTCGTTTAGAACAACTTTTTTACTGCTTCACTTTTCAACCCGCTACCACAATTTCTGTTTGGTCATTACATTTTCGTTTCTTTTAAAAAAATTATACTAGAAAGTTGCTTAAAAGTTACTTTATCTACTACTATTTTACAAAGCAATAAAAAAATTGTCTCAAACAAAGCCTGAAAGATACCTATAACTTCCTTTTTGTGGCAAATGGCTTCGTTTTATTCAAACGTAACAATGGAGGATATAGAAATATTTTGCAATGGCAAGCCTTGGTTCCCTAAAGAGTGCATATTCATCTCCTAATCTTAATCCTATAAAAAATAATTTTAAAGAGATAAATAATTACCTGGATCAAACTATCTAATCTACAACCAAAATTGTCACTAAAATAGGGATTGTGACAATATCATAATATAAGTGCATCATATATGCTTACTAAAAATACGGGTAGATACCTATTGCCCAATAAGTTTGTGGGCTTCAATAATTGAAAGTTAAGTTTTATGCAGGTTTGACGGAACATCCCAATAAAGATCTCTAATAAATGCTTCAACTAACAAAAAAGTCCCCATAATATGTTGCTTGATAAAACTTTTTGTAATATTTTTTTAGTTGGATCGGTTTCCTTCTACTAATTACAATATCTTCTTTCCTCGATCATTGTGAAAATTGGGAAAGGTCTTAAAACCAACCATTATTTTCTTTCCAAAAACTATTGAAACCTTGCCCCTTATTCATAGACATTGTTTCTAAAGCTTCGAACCTAAATGTCAAGGGGTTGTAGTTTTAGTTTTGGCAATGAACTTAAGATGTTACAGTAATTTTCTAAGATATCAAAATGGCTACTCTTACATTGGCAATGCCATCTCCTCTTTTAAGGCTGAACAGAACACAAGTTTTATTCTTCTTGAAGGCAATCCTCTTGACTTCAAAATGTTACAAGAAGTGTTAAATATTCAAGAAAATATCATTCAAGCCTCTGACGTTGAGATGAAGTGGATTAAGCAAAGAACTAAATTTGATCGACATACTAAATAAGAGAATGACATAAAATTGCTCTATCAAAAAATTAAAATAAGGATAAACTAGAATCTGATCAAGGAAATAGAAAACCTATGGTTGTCTGACTAATCAAGATGATATTGCTTCAGTTGTTACCTCATATTTCATTGATACCATTAATGAAACTAATACCTCTTTTTGTAATAGCATTCATAACAACCCAAGAGGAAGCAAAGTTACACCATATGATCAATGCGCTTTAACTACTTTTTTTATGATATTTATATAAAAGATACATTATTCAGCATTAGAAAAAAAATGCCACTAGTCTAATGGGTTTAGTTCCAAATTTTCATGAAATACTGTGATATTATTGCCAAGGATTTAATTGATGAGGTTTATGACAACTTGTGCATTGCCAAGCTTCCAAAGAGTGAAACATTGTGCTATTACTTTTGTTCAAAAAAAGTTACATTCATGTTCCCCTAATGATTTCAGACAATATTTCTCCGCAACACAGTTCATTATAAAGTTGCTAGCTAACTAATTAAAATCAGAGCTCCTTACTTGATTAATCATGCCCAGTTTACTTTCATTTCAAAAAGAGACGGTGCTAATTAATATTTCTATGGCTACTGACCTTTTAGGGATTTCAATCTTTCTAATTCTCTTCAACACATTTGTCCATAGATGAATCTTCATAAAGGATTTGAGTGGACTTGCTAAAAAGGTAGACAAAGCTATCTAATAACTGGATTAATGTTTGCATCAAGGTCCTATTCTCGATCATTATAAATAGGGGACTCAAGGTTATTTCTACTATGCCAATAGCAAGGTTGTCGTCTCTCACCCTCTCTTTTCACAATTGTTATGGAAATTCTATATTATATGCTTGAAAAAAACTATTTGCAAGGATCCTTCAATGCACTATAAAACACAACAATATCTCTATTTCTCGTCTCTTTTTTGCTGATGACCTACTCATTTTTGGCAAAGCCAATCAGAGTATCATACGCCATATCAAAAAGATGCTTCATGAATTCTACTTGAGTGGGTTTAATGCCAAATCCATACCAATCTGCATTAATTTTTTTCTAAAGCATTGTTCCTTTTGATGCCCAACTATAGGCCTTCTTGGTATCACCTACAGGTTTTTTCGTGGAAGCATTTGAGTGTAATGGCTCCTCTAACAAGCTCAAAATCATTGATTGTCATCCCATTCCAAACAATCTCATAGATTACCTCAAAGGTTGGAAACAAAAACCCTTGTCATTCCCTGGTAGATGGTAGTTCATTAAAACTATTAATTGGAATTACCTATCTTAAAGGATGAGATGCATATTCACCCCAAAGGGGTTTATTAAAAAATTACAAGCTTGATTGCTAACTTCATCGTAAAAGGTGTATAATTGCTTGAAATATGGGTATTCCACCTCTTGACACTCTTAACACGATATGTAAGGCTAAAATAATCTGGACGATTTATAATTCTAGTAATTGCTATGTTGGTTGGTGCCTTAATTACAATGGTTTCAACTTGAACAGGTGTTCTTTCAGTCTCAACAATTTAGGAAGCAATGAAATACACTGCTATCAAAATCAGAAGGTGGATCAACTTCAATATTTGCAGTAATAGTTCTCTATTTATTAAAGATTTTAATCATGTAATTTTCAACTACATGCCTAGAAGATTTAATAGGGCTGCTGATTTCTGTGCGAAGCTTGCTCTTTCTTCCTCTTTTTTATGGAGGCAAGAGCAAGATTTTAATTCCTTAGATGTTTTTGTTAATATCCTTTAAGGAGGATGCTTTTAGACCTCCTTAGGATAGCATTTGTATTTTTTTTTCTTAGTTAATAAATGCCTTTTCATGGCTTTTGTTCCCAAAAAAAAAAAGTAATAGTTCTCTATTTATTTAATATGACCTGGGGATATCGAGCCAATCTATTAATGATATTCTTGTTTTCACAGCTATTTCTTTGGAAAATGAAAGTATCTTGATGTTGCTAGTATTTTGGATAATGGTGCTTTGGATCCTACCTGCTCCTACCTTTTTAATTAAGGCTAGCTATCTTCAAGATGTCTAGAATTTAAGTAATTTCTATTCTGTAAAGAATATCACTTGGATTGGGAAAGACACTTAATCTTCTATGTAAGTACCATCTATTCTGTAAAGAATATCACTTATATTCCAACCAATGACTAGCATAAGCTCATTAGTTTCAAAGGTTACTCAATGAAATTCATTTGTCCTGCTTGGAAGATCAAATTTTGGGGGCTTAAGACTAAAGATGTGCTTGCAAATAAGGGTTTACTCCCAAGACATGGGGAACTTTCTTTCATATGGGTAGATTTTTTCAAACAACTTATTGAGTTTGCTGACAATATTTTTTTAGAAAATTACTAGAAGTTTTCCGCCTACTCTAGAAGAGTTATTATACTCTTACAATTGGATTTCACAATACTTTTTGTTGGGTAATGATGATACTTTAAAATGAGGTTCAACAAAGGTAGTTTGGCCACCTTTATCATGATGCTTTAAATTCTGTAGATGATATATTGAATTTCATCCAATCAATTAAGACACTTCATTGCTCTTAGTCTCTTGGAATTAGGGGTGTCAATATAGACCCAACCCAAAAAATTCTGAGTTCAAATCAACCTGTTTGACAAACACGGGTCAAGGTTCAAATTTCTGACCATTATTTGGAATATTCCTTTTTCGGGTCGGGTTTGAGTTGACCCAAAAACTTGAAGTTGACCTGGATCCCCGTGTCACAGCCATGACTCGACTCGATCCACACTCGCGCCTGCCTCGCCCACGCCCGAGGCTCGACCCCGCGTCTTGCAAGCCCACAACAACGGTCTGCCTCGCGGCCATTGCTTGCACGCACTGCTAGCCCAGCACCGGCACACCTGCTGCCTACCTTGCCCGCGGCTCGACCCGCCTCCGGCCTCCCGCACCCTCCCCCCGACTCCATGCCTCACCCTCACTCACCCCGCATTCGCTATTCTCTTCCTTCGCTCAACCCCGAGCACGCACAGCCCGTGCTCAACCCCACGCAGGCCAACTCTCATGCTACAATGCTGCACCCTGTACACACCCACACCCGCTGAACTCGCTCTCCCTTGCTGTGTTCCGGGTTCGCGGGTCGAGTTAGGTCAACCCGATAACCCACGTAGGTCAAATATGGGTTGGATTTTCTAACTCGTCTGCAAAAACAGAGCGGTCTCGATTCATGTCAAATAGTTGCGAGTCAATATCGGGTTTGACTTGAACCCAACCCTCAACCAAATTTTGACACCCTATTTGGAATGTTGCTCTGAACCCTATAATGCTTAATATTTATTTGAGACCATATTTATGTCTTCTACTTTCCCACATCAAGATTTTAACTATTTGTATTGCCTTTTTTCTTTTTCTCTAACACAAAGTTTCTTGTTCCTTAGCTCCCAATATAAAGTATGTTTCACTTTAGATGAAATTCTTGGTGTGGCCCTCAAATCTCCCCTGCCAAAAAAAAATTCTCTGCCTGCATATTCTAGCAAACTATTCACTTGAAAAACAACAACTCAAGAAAACTAAAGCAGTAAAATAAAATTTTTTTATGATGATATAAAGATCAAGAGAATCATTCATTACAATTTCCAAAATGAAACTCTTATCAGTAGTTCAAACATCATAGAAGAATTTAAATCAACTCAAAAAAGTAGAGAAAGATTGATTAAATGATCCAGCAATGCCAAATGATACAAATCTGTATATAATCCACATGATAAAAAACAACAAAACAAACTATTTTCCAAGTGAATATGAGATTGGAAACTTTGGTTTGAAAAATGATCCTTATCAAAAATTTGGTATTGACAAGTCCATAGCTTCACAACTTAATAATTTAGTAATACCAAAGTACAACATTCAGGCTAAATGATCAGCACATAAACTTCTCTATATAGGAGTAAACTGCTACCTCGCAATACACCAAATATTGGATGCTAAGACCTCCCCATACTTGTCTGCTATAAAAGATAAGAGAGCAAGTTTGTTTCACACTAGAGTTCACAAAATGCCACACGGCCCACACTTTTAAAAAAAAATAAACTTTTCCTCCTGCTATGTGGGCCAAAACACACCCAGAAAACTCAAGGCACATATTTCAATGAAAAATTGGCAATGTTATCATAAAAGAAACAAGAAAATAGAGAAAACAATCGAGTAAATACTCGGCACAACATTACACATTTTTTCATGATTCAGTGTTTGCATTTGCTCTTGCCAAATATATCTTACATATAAACAGCATAAATAACATACAATATTAACCTATGCTTGATAAGTAATATAGTGGTAAAAAGAGTTAAACTTTTCAAAATCATTCAGTAATACTACAAAGTTCTAGCATGATATATACATGTGCTAATGAGATGAAAAGCATTCAATTCTGCCAAGGCACCTGCAGAATAGACTCATAAATACAGAATGCAAAACAATAGAAGGCCATCAATTAAGAATCTTGAAACAACAGAACCCAAAAATAGAACGGATTAAACAAAACCAAAATAGTCAATAAGTGAAATATTAGGAGAAGACAAGCTTAAATACTACTTATGTAAAAGTTCCTACTTCATTTACTCTTCCTTGGGCGCTCTCTAATGATGTAGAATGAAATATCAACTCTGAACATACAGCAAAGTAAGAAAAGACAAAATGGAGATACAAATAAATATTCCATGTTTGTAATGTTAGTTATACCAATGCCCTGAGTGAAGTGATTCTTCTTCAAGACTCAAAAATTTACCTTACACAACAAACTAGACTGCAAAAGAAAATGAACAAACTATTTCAAGCAGACTTTTAAAGGAAATGTTATGATATCAATGATAATCTAAAAGAAAAAGACAGTGTAAACAATAAAGGGTCTTACCTTCAGATGGGTGCTCAAATCCAGAATCAACTATAGCCCGTAGAAGTTCCGGTTTCAACAAAAAATCTCTAAATCCGGAGCTGTGGATTCCTACATAACCCCTGCTTTCGATCAAGAAACCAAAAGAGATTATTACCAATTATATCAAGCACTTAAATAATTCAAGTTAATAAGAACACTCCTAAGACTTTGGCATCCAAAATGAAATTAGAGCGTTGCAATGGAAAATTTTCACAAAAGCATCAATTCTAAAATGGGTCACCGATTGATAGAGCACTGCAAATGCCATGGATATAAATGCTCACACATATGTACCATTAAAGCCACAAAAATGTGTACATGAACTTGCTATGCTATTCAATTGTGATAGAATAAGCGCAGGAAGTTCTTTTACAAGTTATAACTAAAGAATACAATGTTCAAATATTAATAGACGTCAACAGACAATCTAATTCACTATAACTAGAAAATTAAATTACAAGATTGAACCAAACAGAAAATTTTCAAGCATAGAAAACTTCTGCTTCACATTACACTAGGGCGAAAGTTTATAGATCCAAAACCAGATGATTCATAGAAAAAAAATTTTTTTTTTTTTTAGAAAAATAAATAGCGAACAACAGGTAGGTTTATACATGGAAATAAAGGGAAGGAAGTGAAGCATAGATCGATACCAATTTATTGTAGGTACAATTTGAATACATGAATTAACACGAGGAGATTTTGCTTACTTCTTTGCTGATTCACCATTGATTTTTACACCAAGAGAGACAGTGGCCTTCTCTTCTTCATCATCATAGTCGAGAAGCTCGTCCTCGTAGACGTCGTTTTCCTTACTTACTTCACCCATCCTACAATTCAACGAAATATTAAATCTACAGATCAAGAGCACCCTAAAACAACGAGCAAAATATACATACATATACAAGCAACCCGCGGACAATCAGCTTAGAAAGAAGTATATTCGATAGACGTCGGCGTACAGAACAATCGATTCTGCAAGAAAAAAAACTATAATTGAGAAAGTGGAGACCTGGGCTAGGGTTTCTACGGTGATCAAGATAAGGAAATTGGAACAGAGAAGACGCTGGGCTTTCCAAACAAATAGAAAAAAAAAAAAAAAGGATTGAACGGAGGAAATAAAACAAGAAGAATAAGACCTAGGGTTTCTACTGCGAGGGAACTGCAAACAGAAAACAAAAAAAAAAGCCCCAACTAGGGTTTCGAGAGACGGAAGGACGAGACAGAAAGGTTTTGCTTGCCGGCGGATTTTTTTTTCCCCCTTTTAGACGTACATTATTTGAGGTGCTTGTTGACCGCCACCATCCACCGTCCGTTAAACAAGTGGCCCAGGGCGAGTAAGCGCCCTTGAACTCTTAGAATATTGATTGAAAATAAATATAAGAATTTTGATGGTTGAAATTTTAGCTCTTATCTTATTTAAAAAATTAGGATGCAATTCTTGAGATTATTTATTCATCACATTTAAATAATAAAAAAATAATATTATATGATCCAATTGGGGTGGTTATAATTCTTGTAATAATTTTTTTTAATTATTAAGAGTAATTTTTTTAATAAATTGAATGACAACTTTCTTAGAAATACACACTTGAGTAGATCTAGTTATAAAAGATAATTTCACATCATAGAAATTTGTAAAAAAAAATAATAATAGTTGTTGTGTGTCGGAACATTTGCGACAATAGAGAAATAGGGTGCTTAACGTCATAGTTTTATACGAAAATTCAGCACACACGTAGATAAAAAATGGGTGCAAAAGTCATAAGAGAAACCTTAATTTTAATTTGAAAAATCTGAAAAGAGAAAAAAAACCACGGAGACTAACAATTTTTCCCTCTTATTATGGGGAGAATTTGGGCCTATATAAGAGTAGTAGGCTTTGATCGGCATTGACAGCCTCCAAATTTTTTTCAATCAAATTTTCCATTATTTTACAGATAAATCATAGACTAGCTCAGAAGAACTGTACTTACCTCTCATCCCTGAGGATATTTATAGATCCAAAGGAGCATAACATTTGAAAAAAAATTCTAAATTTTTTTCAAGGTTTTTGGATTTTTTAAATAAAAAAATCATTTTTTAAATAAACAAAATAGCAAAAATATTATGTTAAAATAAAAGTATATATCCATCAATATATAGTTATTTCTTTCTTTCTTTTCTAGAGAATTTTTTTTTTATTTTTTTCCTTTAAAAAAAAAATAAAAAGGAAATAATTAAAAATTAAAAAAAATCCTTCTTGGGTGCCATATGCACGCATTTATTCTCTTGTCTTGCGTGCGCGTGGGTGGGCCGTCGAAGGCAGGCCTGACTAGGGGTGCAAACAAGTCGAGTCGAGCTCGAGTTAGGAGGTGTTCGAGTCGAGCTCAACTGTCAAATACCGAGCTCGAGCTCGAGCTCGAGCTCGAACTCGAGTCGAGCTCAAAAATTGAGCTTGAGCTCGACTCGTTCCACTGTAATCGAGCTCGAGCAGCTTGTCGAGCCCAAAACGAGTCTAGTTCGCCTTCCAACGACACACATGGCACAATCTTCAAAAAAATTAATTCTCATTTTTAATTTGACTTAAAAGTAAAATTTAGGCGGGACTGCAGGAAAGAGAGAGAGAGAGAGAGAGAGATTGAGATTTGAGCTTTTTTTTTTTTGCTTTGTCAGAAAATGAAATGAGTGTTAGCCGTTTTTGCATTTATTATAGATAAGAGAGGTCAAATCAAACTATCAGAGAGAGAGAGTGAGAGAAAGAGGAGTTTGAAATTCAAGCGGGATTTTAAAATTTCAACCAGTAAAAATTTAAGCTATCTCTATTTCTCATTATTAATTTTTTAAATATTTAAATTTATTAAATTCGAGCCGGCTCGCGAGCTCGCGAGCCGAACCTTATCAAGCTCAAACTCGAGCTCGTTTAATGAACGAGCTCGAACTCGAGCTCGAGCTCGACTCGTGAGCTCGATAAGCTCGGCTCGCGAGCCTTAAACGAGTCGAGCTCGAACTGGCTCGGCTCATTTGCACCCCTAGGCCTGACGGCCAATTTTGGTGCTGGTTTTCATCCTGGCCCACTTTTTTTGGCCCGAACAATAAAATTCAGCCTTTTTAGGCTCCTTAGGATTATTTTTCAATATTTTGGATTTAATTTAAACACTTTTAGAGCCCAACAAAACCTCTATAATCAGTTTCAAACAAGTTTAAAAGTTTTAGAGAGAATTCTTTTTACATTTCTTCTTCGATCGACATGCCAACTTCATGAATCGTTAAAAAAAGTATGATCAATGGCATTTTACTTGAGGTGTTGTTTGGTTAGCTGTAAAGTGAATACAGTGTAAAATAAATATTTTACAATGTTATTTTGTTTGAAGTAAGTGAATTCAGGGGAATTGATTTTTCTGTTTAGTTGGATGTATGCAAAGTAGTAAAGTAAAAAACGGCCTTACCAAAAATTACAGCCTCTGAGACATTTACCCAAACGCCTTGAGTGCATTCACCTATATCTACATGATTAAGATTGGCCGCAACAGGAAGATTTACACAATTGTAGCTGGAAGAATCATTAACAAACAAATCCCTTCCAATAACATTTTCCAAGCAATTCAAATTGGTGTCATTATCCCCACACGGAACGCTCGAGTGCAGGTCACGAACGTGGACAAGTTCGCCATAATCATAGCTGGGCAGATCGTGATTGGCATCAACATTTTTCAAAATACTCTCCATCGCAATAAGTATAGATGTTGGATCAGCATTGTCCTTGGGTAAAAATCAATCACCTTGACGTCTGTCCCGCTCCACAGAGGTAGATTTGAACACTTCATTATACTAGTTACTCTTGATTCCGCCCTAACCCTCCTGAAGATGAGCTGAAGAAGCTGAGAAGATGGAATTAATGACCAAGGGAACATCGTCGGATGAGTGAAGTGAATGTCGTGGAAGGAGTGATGTGAGCTGAAGAAGCTACTTTTGCTAAAGCTGATCTCACGCAAAGCACCGAAGTCTCAGCAGCGGCGAAATAGAGAAGATGAAAAGCTTTCATGGAGGAAGAAACGACGATGGTTCCCGCGGCCTTTTCTCTTTTTCAGTAGCATGATATTCTTTTTCGCTTAAAACATACGAGTTTCTTTTATGCACAAAATGAACTATAGCAGGGGTTTAGAATATATTAGTATTTTATTTTACTTTACATTGTGTCAAATCAAATACCAAAAAGTAAAAAAAATCATACATTTAGTTTAATTTGCATTCACTTTTCCACCAACCAAACAACTCCTTCGTTTATGACCTTGATAGGAAGTCGGCATTAACGTCTATAGAGCGAGAGCACCTCATAATTTGTCTGAAATTATAATTTTTTATTGACAACTTTTCAAAATGTTCTGACACATATTTTCAAACTATGTAAGTTTCAATGTTCAAAAATAGGGAGCAACTGTTACATCACCAAAAATAGCCTTAAACAAAAACCTCGAGGTATATTTGAATTGAAAGCTTTCAAAACTAAACTAAGGACCAATTGAACTCATATTTTAGCAAACTTATAGTTAAATCAAATGTCTCGGCAAGACAAACTCATCGACACTAAAATCGATCAAATTCGAGCCCAAAAGGGACCAAATCAATGGCCTAAAACAAATTTGGAAGCATAAGAATATTAATTGGATGACAAATGATCTTTAAATATAACATACTTGTAGTCTAAATGAGTGGCTCGATGAAACGAATCCAACAAGTCCAAGATCGCTTAATTCTGATATTATTAATACACTTGAATGTTTAAGGAATACTCCATTAACAAGGGAATCAATAAGGGTCATCTGATGGAGCTAGCGGTGTAAATGAGTTTGGCCAACTCGTGAGCCTGCTTGAACTTAACTCGCTAACGATCGTGAGTTGAGCTTATTGAGCCAATAGCTCAAATATCAAATAAGCTCGAGTTTGAGTTTGATTAAACTCAGCTCGTCGGTTCACGAGCCAGTTTAAATAAATTAAATATTAAAAAAATATTTTTGCACTTGTAATGAATATTTAAAAATATTCTTTGCATTATAAATATTTAAAAGTATTGTTCAAAACAACAACTTTTAAAAGCAAATGTTCTACCATATTAACTTTACATATTTACCCAAAATAAAATTATTCTTTGTTTTTTCAAGAAAAAACTTTACTAGGCTACTAACTTCCTTCGTGCCCGTTGAGTTAGTTCGACAAGCAAAATTTTGGTTGTTTTATATGCTTGAGTTCAAGCTCATTTTCTAGCTCAACTCAAGGTCAAGATTTCAAGCTATTAATTTCAGTGGTGAGTCAAGCTCGAGCTTACTGTGGCTTAAGCTCAACTCAATTCATTTACACCCCTAAATGGAGAACTCTACATTTGTTCTTATTCTTCTTTATATTTACGGAGTTTACCACTCTCAAAAGCTATAAATATACTCTTATCCCTACATGAAGGGGATATTTGTCCCGGGGGGGGAGGTCTTGGTTCGTGGGCTATAGATTCAAGATATCTCTAAGGCATGAATCCCAGAGCACCACATCTAGAAATCCCCCACTTCTTGGCTGATACCACCGACTTTCACCAGCTGACCACAATCCTTTCGACTTCCGTCACCCGATTATAATCCTTATGACACCTTTTGTTTACCGATTACAGTCCCTCTGACCATTACCACATGATAATAATCTCTCCAACATCTTTCATGCATTGATTATGGTCTTTCAACCTTAGTCACCTGACTACAGTCCTTTTGACCTCTATCATCTACTAATTATGATACTTCTGACCATCATCATCTAACTATGATCCTTTAACCTCAATCTCTCGACCATTGCCTTCTGACCTCAATTATATGCCAACTATGATCCATCTTCTCTTTATCGCCAGATAATGATCTCATCAACCTCAATTGCCTGACTATGGTCCCTCCAACATCTATTATCTGATTATGGTGCCTCCAATCATAATTGTTGGCCAAATATGGTCCCTCTGACCATCATCGCACAACAATAATCCATCTGACCTCTATCGCCCACCGATTATAATCCTCAGACCACTATCATCTGACTATAGTTCTTTCAACCTCAGTTGATCACTGATAACCATCCCTCCAACCTCTGTCCCATGAATATGATCCCTTCGATCACAGTTCACTGCCAACTACGGTCCCTTTGATCACAGTCACACGAGAACGATCCCTCGGACCTCTGTCTCCAACTAACTATAGTCTTCAGACCACCTTCACCCTAGTACGGTCTTTCCAACCTCAATTTCTCACTAACTATAATCTCTCCGACCTCCATCGCTTGACTGTTGTTCTTGGATCGTAGGCTAGATATTCAAGATATCTTTAAGGCATGAATCTTGGAGCACCATAGCTGGAAATCCCTTGCTTCCTGGCTAATACCACCGACTTTCACCAACTGAGCACAATCCTTTCGACCTCCATCACCTGACTATGATTCTTCTGACCCCTTTTGTCTACCGATTACAGTCCCTCTGACCATTATCGCATGATAATAATCTCTTCAACCTCAGTCATACAAGGTTGATTAACATGCATTGAATTAAAAATCAATTAAAGAAATAAATTTTAATCGCATCAAGCATAATCTCACTATACATAAGTAAAGGGGTCATTTAAGATATTCTCTAAATGATGGCCTCAAATTCTTAAAAACTTAAACAATAAGTCTTACCCATCTTTTATAAGACTGGAGTCATGGTTTTAAAACATCTAGGTGGTTTAGCTGACATTCCAGTTTAGGTTGATGTAAGTATAGATTTATATTTCATTAGTTAGGTTACGATTACTATTATTTAGTGTCCAACTTAGAATTAGGATTCGAGACGGAGCCACAATCATAAGTTCCCAACTAAATAAATTTAATTCCCACCACCTAAAAAATACCAACGTAAACTAAAATTTCTCTCATTCAAAATTTAAAGCCTAATATAGGACATGTTAAGAAAATTTTGAATTATTTTAAAATCTCAAAGTGCCTCATACTTTTCATCCTTTGGCCTCCTCAAACTTACACAAATATCATATGATATTTTATTAGGTCCCAGAATCGATCTTCGGAGGTCCTTGTGATGATTTTTTATGCTTATTGTAGATAATTGCCGATTGAGTGGTTTTATTTGATTTTAAAAATATTTTTATTCCCCTCAAAAATTCAGCAGCCTTCGGTGCCCCCTACCCATAAAGGAAGGTTGGGGAGGGAACTTGCCCTTTTAATCCGTCCGGCCTGAAGGATAGTCAACGGCTAGGGACTTCGAGACATTGTCGGGTCCCGAAATTGGTCCTCATAAGCTTTGATTGACGATTATTGGTTGTCGAAAATTGGTTTCCAATGATTGTCGATTATCGGTTGCTAATGATTGGTTGCATATTATTAGTTTCCGACGATTGGTTGCAGATTATTGGTTGCCGGCGATTGGTTGTAGATAATTGGTTGCCGATGATTGGTTGTAGATTATTGGTTGCCGACGATTGGTTGCAGATTATTGGTTTCCGATCGTTGCTAATTGTCGGTTGTGATGCTTGATTGAAGATCCCTTTCCCCTCCTTTTTCTTATTTCATTTTATTATAAATGATCTTATATATATATATATATATATATATATATATATATATATATATATATATATATATATATATATATATATATATATATATATATATATATATATATATATATATATATATATATATATATATATATAATATATATATATATATATATATATATTATAATATATTAGATGTCATTAATATGAAGATGTTTTCCGTTGTAAGCTTGATGGATGATGCTAATTAGTGATATCTTCTTATTAAAATATTTATTTTGGGTTGGAATACACCATTATTGTTGAGCTCTTTTTATGAGAACATGCCTTCCCTTTGGTTTGTTAGATTAGCTTGAATATTGATGATATATTTAGAGATTTGACCCTTATCATAAAAGGAATTCCTTAAAAAATATTGGAAAACAGAGCTGTTTTGTATGCTAAGAAACTTTCATACAATAGTTAGGAATGTATGAGCAGGGAAGGAATTTTTTTTTTTTTTTTTCTGATTATTCAAGTTCAGCTTCAATATCCCTGATAAGAACTAAGGGAGTAGCAACAGCTCAATATATATTGCTTTGTCATTCGGTTAAAATTAATCTGATTAAAAGTGGTGATTAATTAAGTTGTTTGGTAATTTCCTTGTATAAAATATGCTATTTAGAGAACATTTTTTTTTTGTCGAAATGCCTATTTAGCAGAGACGCCAGACAAACATGAAGATAAGTAGCTTGCTACATGGGGAACTGAAGTCCCACAGGATCTGGTTTGAAGCATCTCTAATTTGAAATATTTATTTGATGCCATTCTGTCATGTTTGAATCACTTAGGTGGAATGATTACTTAAAGTTTTTTAAAATATGGCATAGTCGTTGAATTGAATTCACATAGGGGGCCTGTTGTATATTTCAAACCCAAGTAACGCGTCGTTTTAGATTTTTATTTTATTTTTAATTTTGGACGGTTAAAAAAAAAATGGGTTTTTTATTAAGTGTTTTAAGGTGTATGAGTCTGTTCCGAAAAGGTGTAGTTCTCCAGTGAAAAGACCTTTGTGTGCGTGGATTTTTGCTTTGTGTTGTCCTGTCCGTGAAAGTCTAGAGAACAAGAATTGCTCTCAGTTTTAGTTTTTATTTTTCTCTCGTGGAAGAAGAAAAGTGAGAAGTCTGCAGTGTTCATTCTCTTCTCTATATTTTTGTTTTGTTTTATGTTGCTTCCATCATTGGTATCAGAGCCCGGTTGGAGAATGGCAGCGAGTTCAAGCAGTAATAATTTGCAACCTCAGTTGCCCAAGTTCACGGGGAAGAACTATAATCAATGGAGTATTCAAATGCGGGTGTTGTATCAATCTCAAGAGTTGTGAGAGATTGTAGAGAGCGGTTTTCAGGAGCCCGAAGTTGAGAGAGATTTGAATCAAAGACTTCTTCAAGAGTTGAAAGAAAATCGGAAGAAGCATCGGAAGGCTCTTTTCTTCATCTATCAAGCGGTAGATGAAATTATTTTTGAGAGGATCTCTACGGCGAAGACCGCGAAGGAGGCTTGGGATACACTACATGCTTCTTACAAAGGAGATGAGAAAGTGAAGATGGTACGTTTACAAACCCTACGAAGCCAATTTGATATGTTGAAGATGAAGGAGTCAGAAAGTGTGGAAGAATATTTCAATCGGGTAATCACCATTGTTAACCAATTAAAGTTGAATGGAGAACTTGTAGAAGATAAAAGAGTTATTGAGAAGATTTTACGAAGCTTGACCAGAAAATTTGAAGCCACGGTGGTAGCCATAGAAGAAGCAAAGAACATAGAGCAAATGTCTATTGAAGGTTTGCTTGGATCTCTACAATCCCATGAATTAAGAATGAAGCAATATGATTCGACACCACTTGAGGAAGCATTCCAAACTCAAGTGGCATTGCGTGGGAATTTCAGAGGTGGTCGAGGAAGAGGCTCTTTTGGTAGAGGAAGAGGCTCTTTTGGTAGAGGAAGAGGCTCTTATGGTACTCGTGGAAGAGGCCGTGTTGGTAGAGGAGAATCTACACAAAGTGATGCAGGTGAAGTTCAAGGTGGAACTCATGGTGATGGAGAAGGTGCACGTGGTCGTGGACATGGTTTCAGAGGAAGAGAAAGAAGCGACCTTGCCAATATCAAATGTCATTTTTGCAAAAGGTATGGGCACACTTATCGTTTTTGTTGGAAGAGACATGAGAGTGAAGAGGCAAATGCAGATTTGGTGCAAGAAAAGGAAGTGGAGAAAAATGAAGACATAATGTTTCTTACACATTACAAGGAGTTTGGTGATTCAGGAGATGTTTGATTTATTGATAGTGGTTGTAGTAATCACATGACTGGCAATAGAAGATTGTTTGTTACTTTGGATAACTCAATTCAAAGTAGAGTACGTACGGGAGATGACAACAAATTATTTGTGGAAGGAAAATGTGACATTTTGGTGCAAATAAGGAAGGGAGAAAAGAAGATATCAGATGTCTTCTATGTTCCAAATCTAAAGCATAATTTGCTTAGTGTTGGACAACTAAATCAAAAGGGATATGTGTTGACATTTTCTTTTGACACTTGTACCATTAAAGACAAGCATGGATTCTTGATTGTTAAGGTGAAGGTGACTCCAAATAAAATGTATCCTATGAAGATGATTTGTAGTTTAAATGGTTATTTGAAAACTTTCATATAAAATCATTCAAGATTATGGCATTGTAGATTTGGTCACTTGAGTTCCAAGACACTTTCTTATATGAGCCAGAAGAATATAGTTGATGGGCTTCCACATATTGAAGTTCAAGACAAGATCTGTGAAGCATGTGTTGCAGGAAAATAGAGCAGAGCACCATTTTCAGTTGGAAAATCATGGAGAGCCTTGAAGCCATTGGAGCTTATTCATTCAGATTTATGTGGACCGATGCACACTACTTCTATTGGAGGTGATGATGAGAAGATGATTGCAGACTTTAAATCAACTATGTTCAGAAGATTTGATATGACAAATGTTGGCCTCACGTCATTATTTTTGGGTATAGAAGTGCATCAGAAAGAGGATGTGTTGACCTCATTTTTATATGAGGTCACTCTTGATTCCTTCCTGAGTCCTAGATCCTAGGATCTTCCTAGCTCCTAGCCCTTAGGCCCAGTCCAGTTCTTAAATTCAATCCAAACCCAAAATCCTTAGGCTATAGACTTAGGTCCTAAAGCCCCTTTTAGGTGATTTTTCCATCACCTTGAAATCCTATCAATTCGCATCTAATTCAGAGTCTGTCAATTCTATATTGATGCGACATACCTATACGGCCAACCCTCCAAATTTGAACTCATTTGGATGACTTTAACGCCATAAACTAAATCTAATTTCAATGATTGCAAAACCTTTAAATATTTACAGTCCATGCCACTGGACCTTTCACCCAGTGGAATTTGACCTTGGACCCCCCTCCAAATCTTTTGATCACTCCCAGGATCTTGATATTGACTTTTAAAGAAATAATCCACACCATTCTAGAATCAATTTGACCCAGAATTGACTCAGGGCCAAAATGACCAAAATGCCCTTTAAGCGAATTTTTGGACTTTTGACCCAGGTTTTAAAAACCGGACCAGACCGGCCGGTTCAACCGGTTGAATCGTGAACCGGCTGGCTGGCCGGTTCTATTAACCCTCATAACCGGCTTGGAATCAAACCGGGCAGAAAACCATCCAAACGGCGATCGGACCGGCGAACCGGCAAACCGCTGCCGATTATAAAGAACCGCCCGGTTAAGAAAACAGCGGATGTGAGCCGTTGATTTTGGATCCAGCGGCTAATCGAGTAATCGCAGAAAATACCCTAATAATGTTCAATTCGCCCTAGATATTCATTTCGCTTGCTCGTGTCCCGTTCGTCTCCAGCAATTCATCTTCTACATTTTGTCTCAAACACATCCTCCAGACCGTTCGTGAACTCAAAGACAACATCATCCTGGTCATCTCACGCACATCCTTGCTTATTCTCTTCCTTTTAACAGCAGGATGTAAATTTTTTTTTAGCCCTAAAATCTTATATTCAATGATCACGTTGTTCTTCTTTTATTCTCAATATATGGATTTAATGCAGAGCATAAATGCCTAAAGTTTTATTTTGATATTTTTTGCAGGGCGGTACTGCACAAATGAGGTTTCAACGGCATCTGGGTCAATATCTTGCAGCTGCGGCAGAGAACATTGTGACTATATTGGATGTTCTCGATGTTAAAACGGAGAATCACTTTCATACATCGCAGGTCTGTTTAGAAAGATATTTCAGAACGGCAAACCTGTATTTCAGAAGAATAGCTCTCTGGTTTGTTTGTATCTATAAACCAAATTAATGTTCTTTTTGAGCACTTTTGTTAAATCAGCCTTCTCCAACTTCAGTTTTACCATTATTTAAACAATCAGAAACCATTTTGGATTTTTTGCATGTTTTCGTTTTGATTTCTTTTTTTTTTTTTGAAGCAGAGCAGGTAGCGAGCTTGTTGATTCAATGTATACTGCAGTTCTACCATACAAAAATTTCTTTGACGATAATTATTTATCTATTTGAGTTCCACAAGTAGAGACGAAAATCCAAATGTTCTCATGCACTTTTTTTTTCACATTTTCCAGTTAAGTGACTGAATTTAAGTACAACTTTTCATTCAACTCTACTAATTTTTAATAAGATTATTATTTATTACGTTATCCGGTTCGACCCCGGTTCGACCGGTCGAACCGATTGAACCGTGAACCTCTCTTACGTCTGGTTCGTTGTCCGGTCCGGTTTTCACAACCTTGCTTTTGACCTAGACTTGACATGATTTGATTATCAATCTTTGAAACATTTTCTAAATGTTTTCAAATAATTTTTTGGGACTTATTGGACCCAATTCCAAAACTTTGGTCAACTTGGTTGACCAAGTAAACCTATAGTGACCAAAGTACCCTTTAAAGTTTTAAATGGGTTATTCCAACCCATTTGATCAAATCAAATCCCTCAATCTCTTAAACTCATCTCAAAAGTTGAGTCCTTTCCAAACTCATTCAAATAGCTCTTAAGACTACTCCAACCAATTAGCATGAATATTTGACTATCACCTCATTAATCAAAGGCAAAGTTAATTGGTTAAAGTAGTCAACAAAGTTAAATTACAAGCTTATGTGGTATGGCTTTGCCACCTTGGCAAGTCAAAAACCACATAATAATCCAAAATCTCATTCATTTGGGGGGCTGAGAAGGTTACTTGGAAGCAGCCTATAGCTTATCCATCTCCTTAATCAAGGCAAACAATCATGAAAAGGGATGAAATTTTCTCACTCTTGACACAAGGCTTTGTCTTCACTCCCTATCCTCCAAAATCTTCAATTCCAGCTGCCAACAACTTTCTCCAAGGCATAATCTAGCCTCTCCATCTCTAAATAAGTCTTCTCCAGCCATTAAAGGGTGGGTTGCTTGAGCTAGAAACCCAAAACTATGAAGAGAGAGAGAGAGAAAGAGAGAGAAAATGATATTCCTCTAGCAGATATCGATCTAGCCATTAAAACTTCTTGAGTCCTTCATCAAAGTTGTAGAGGACGTTTGTAGCTTTCCAACAAGCTCAAGATCATCAAAATCCGTCCACAGGATTGTAAGATATCGCAACTTTTCTCTAAAAATTTGATTTGAAACTGCAGCAAATATACAACACATTAAGCCTCCAAACTTTGTGTGTTGGAAGATTACATTACCTCTAGCTACGTTTTAAATTTCATTCAATTTGGATGAGTATTTTTGAAAGTTATGGCTAATTGAAATTTCAGCTCAACTTTGAACTATTGAATCTAGCTTGATCAGAGCCATCCGATTGTGCCCTCTACACGATTGAATGTCCAAAGCAGCGCTGGACACATGCTTTGTCCATCCATCCATGCAGCGGATCCCCAGAACATGTTTTAGTCAGATTCAATTAAAAATTCAAATTAAATAGCCAGAACTTCTAAAATTCATTGAAAATCCATTTTGTCACCAAATTTATGTTCTTGGGCTCGTTGAAAAGATATTTTAATTTAGTATTTATTAAAATTAAACTTATGCTAGTTTGATTTATGTATTGTGAGATATTCTCATTTGTTTGAATTTAGTTTTTTATGCTTTTCTCACAATCCAGTGGTCAAATAAAGTCCAACTTTTGGTGAATGATTATTGGGTATCTTAGATATATGCAGTAATTTTCTTAGGGTCAGATACCTAACGTATTTCTATGATATGAATTTTTAAGTTAAAGGGTCCATTTTGGACCCTAAACTTTGAAAATTCATAACTCTTTAGATACTTAGTATTTTTCTGTGAAATTTTTGTGATGTGCATGTATGTTTACCAGGGTTAGAAACACCAAATTTCATGCCCATTTGAATAGTAGGGACACTTAAGGAAAATAATTAAGGAAATGTCTAGAAAACTTAGAAAATTTCTAGGGAACTATACACACACCCAATAGGGGTGAAACTCAAACACATTAAACTTAGTGATATTGTGAACCATAGGTTTAAATTTGACTGAGTTTGGAGCTCATTAGGTTAGAAAATTATCCTTCTCAAAATTCAGCCCATTTAAGAACTTGGAAAATTTAAAATATTATAATAAATCAAATTTTAATCCAAAAATTACAAATAATACCTTAAATTTTCATAACATAATTATCTACCTAAAAGAAATAAAATCTCTTTGACTGGACCTTCAATTTAACTTAAATTGAATTTCTAATGAAAATAATAATTAATTAATTTAATTAATTAAAAATTATTAAAAAAAATACCAAATAATTTCCAAATTACTGGAAACACTCCCATGGGTCATACTTGACCTTTGGGAATGATTACATGCAGTTTGGAATGAGTTTGGGTCAAAATAATCAAAACCTTCTTAATTAAGGAATTTTAAAATTCAAATAATTAAGAAAAGTTTGAAAATTCATAACTAATTATAGAAAATTCCAAATCAGTCAAAATCAATGGCTAATGACTCCAATTAAGATATATTATTTTCTAAAAATATCAAATCACCAAAATCTGGTCGAAATCAAAAAGTCAATATTTTGGTCAACTCTAGGTCAAAATCAGGTTAAAACTTCTAAAAATCATAACTTTTGATAGAAAACTCCAAATTAAATATACCACATGTATAACAACTCATAATTAGGTCTAGTATTTATTAAAAATCTGATACCCCTTAATTTTTCTCTAACTCTAAAAGTCAAATTTTGACCTTTAATTAGCATATCCGGATAATCCTTTAAAATTCACTGACCCTCTTAAATTCCAGAATTTTCTTAATAGGCTAATAAAATTCTCAACAAATACATTAAAATCAGGAACCAACTCCTTTTTATATTAATCCACTCTTTTAATTCCAAACAATTTAAATCAACTTAATTAACACTGATTGCTACTGGGTAACCCAGGCCTACGAGACTATTAGCTTAGCCCCAAGGAAGGTGGAATAAACTTCATAGCCTCGATATGAAATAAAAATAGTAATCAATTAACTCTTAAAATATACTTAATCAAAACTCTTAATATATTAATATTTAAATATTAATTTAAATTCCCCTTTTAAGCCTTAACAAACCCAGAATTTTAGACAACTTTAACAAATCACCCACTTTAAGACCTACCCCAGCTACACGACCTTTTATACACACTTTAGATGGTTTGCTAGGACAACCAACTCTAGATCTAGGTTAGGCCGGTGTTTACTATACTGTTGTGTGCCAGATTTTTCGTAGTTTTCACTGCATGTTGTGGATAAAATTGATTTGCTGTGTCTGCTTACTTTTTTTCACTATGTGGATGGTTGATGTATTTGGCGACTAGATTACCCCTAGGATAGGCACGATCTGGATGTTCACATAGTTTTCTACAGGTGGTCACGTTCATGCAGGGCAATAAAAAGAGGGCTAAGCCAATAAAAAAAATTTAATTATTATAAATGCTTGCACAGGTACTTTAGCTTCTAAAGCCCCCAAATAAAAAGAGTGTGGCCAACGTGTTTACTTTCTTTTATGCATATATATAACTGCTTGAGAATAAATATATCCTGATTTATTAACTACTTAGGATAACCTTGCAGGAGAGTCTAGAATTTTGATTTTATATAAATGTAATTTGTATAAGTGTCAAGTATTGTGAAAGTTGAGTTTCGAATTGGGATACATAGGTCCAAAGCTTGGACTCAAAAGAAAAAAAGGACACCCCTTAGGGGAGTAGCCCTTTTTTATTTGGAGATCCAAATTTGGATCATTTCTTTCCTACCCAAAGAGGAAAGAGTGGCCTTCCCCTCAAGGAAAGTGTCCTCTTATCCATTTGGGTAGCCTACTACAAAGAATTCAAGAAGCTTGAAGGAGATGAACCCAAAGGAGAACAAGATTGAAGACTTGAAGACAATGAGTATCCCATTCAAAACCACTTGCGGCTTAGGTTTAGAATCCAGGTTGTTGTCAGTGGTGCCCGGCTACTTTACTTTCTGCAAAATTCTGGTTTGTAATAAGCAAGGCAACTTTGCCTATGGACATTTATTTATTAATTTATTTATATTTGATGTGTTGAGATGATTGCCTTAGGACTGTCTACTTTTCTTAGTTTTTTTTGGCGATTGTGAGCCGCTTTTGTTTTCGCCTGGATACGTGAGACTCGTGAGGGTGTGAAAATTTTTATACTCATAATCTTAAAAGTCTAAAATTTTAATGAGTCTAAATAACACAGAAAGATAACGAATCTAGAGAATTAGCCGGAGATCAACCCCGGGGTCGCATGCATATTTTTGCATTACTCTCTCCTTGCTTTAGACCCTTCCCCGCGTGTGGGTAGAGTCCTGATAGTCTGACCTATGAGGACGAGGTGCTAGACCTGGGGAAGTCCAGTCTTTTAAAAAATTATTTTCTAAGCCTGTTTTTAAAATTTCAAGCATATTTGATTTGGAGTTGTTAACCAGCACGCATTGCATTAGAAACAAATCTAAAGAGTTAATATTTAATTGCATTAGTCCATAGCATTTTTGCACCCGACATAAGTCAAAGGGGAAAATTAGGAAAATCTTTAGATGTCAGCCCCAACTCTCCAAAACTTTAAATAAAATGTCCCTACCACTCTTTCATAAAAGACATGACTCATCTCTTTTAAATCGACTAGGTGGTTAGCTGGCTCCCCAATCCAGGCCGGGGTAAGTCTAGACATTGCACTGCATTAGTTAGGTTCGGACGACTGTGGTCCAGTGTCCAAATTAGATTTAAGATCTAGGGCATATTTTTTTATTATAAGACCCCAAATTTCGGGAATATAATCATAAATTTCTAATAAAATGCCCAAATCTAATTAAAGTTTCATTTCAATCCTAAAACGTAAAGCCGAACACTTAGATTAAGTTGGGACATTTCCGGATGGTTCTGGACTCTCAATGTGTCCCCTACTTCTCTTCTCTTAACTCTGTTAATAATTGTTCAATATTGATCCGTTCCCTTTTGATTTTCCAAACTTCATTCATTTTTTTATATCACTCCTAGAAGATCTTACAAAATTTCATCACTATTTTAATCGAGAGTTTTTGTAGGAGACTCTGTCTCTCTACAATATAATTAACTATGAGGGCTTGCGCTCGTAGGAGATTTGGAACCACACACGTACCTGATTTTAAAATTTATTTTTCTAAAATCGTATTAGATTTCTTTGAAAAAGAGTTAAAAATGATTGTCTTTAGTACATTAGAAGGATTATTATTGAATGGTGTTATCTCCCTTTGGGGAGATACATCCTTCTTTGATAAGGCTTTGGATGTGAACCCGACGATCGTACTTCTTGAATATTATAATTGGATATTGAGTTGAACTTCACTTTGTTCCCTTGGGGCTATACGAAGTTATTTCTAGAATCCGATCATGCTATTCAAGATAAATTTCATAATTCTAAGTCTGAACACCGTTATGAAATTTTATTTTCATCATTCGGGGTGATATACTTTTTGTACCGAGTTGATTCGACTTTAGAATTAGAATTAATCTTTAATTTTAAGATTCCCAAAGAAAACTAATATTTTTCAAAACTTGTTTTCAAAATTTCACCAACAAAAAATGGCATGCCCAGTGGGACAAATCTCTCTCTCCATCTCTAATAGTGATGAATTTTTGTTTCATCGGTAGTCTTAACTACCTTTCTTCCGTTGGTCCCTGTACTCATTTCTTTCTTGGGTGAGTTGGCCAACATCTAAAAAAAAAGACCTATCAAACAGAGAGGTGAGTGAGGAAACCTTTATCCAAGTCAGGCTTTGATATTTTTCCTCCAAGTTAATTGGTAGAGTAAAAGGGTCAAGTCAAATTCTTTAAGATCTTCGTAAATGTTACAAGCTTGCATATTCGATTAAATCTCGAGTATGCTAAGTTTCACATTCTACGGAAGACCCTTCAGTCTCCAAATCAATATTCAACTCTCCCTCTAACAACTCCAGGCTTTGAAATTTTTGCCCCTAAGTTAATTGGTGGAGCGAAAGGGTCAAGCCATACCTTAAGGTCTTCATGTCAATTTTGTAAACTTGCATATTCGAATGAAATTCAATATGTTGAGTTTCATAATTTGAAGAAGATATGTTATTTTCAATTCTAAAATTCAAATCTTCTCAATCAAATATAGGCTTTGACATTTCACCCCAAGTCGATTGGTGGAATGAGAGAGTCAAGTCCAACTCTTGAGATTTTCTTATCAATTTTGTGAACCTTCATGTTGAGTGAAAACTCAATATTTTGAGTTCTAAAATTTAAAGAAAATCAATTGATTTCAAGATTCCAATTCCATTTCAAAATCAATTGATTTAAATCACCTTTCCTTAATTCAAGGAAATCAAATATACTCAAAAGGCTAGAAAGATTGCTGAATCAGAAGCCTTACAAATAAGTCAAATTTGAGGCTAATGGAGGGTTTATTGCTCCTCTCACATACCCCCCTCTTTGGTGGAAAATCCACTCCCACCCTCTTCCTCATACTCAAGGAAGGAAGGTTGTGAGAATGATAGCGTGATATCCACTTTTCTCTTTTGACTATTGCGCAGAAAAGATCTACCAAATCTAAATTGAGAAATCAACAATAATGACTATAGGCCCCCAGTTGAGGGTTATGACCCATCCACTCTACTAGATGATGTGTGGTTACGTTATTATACGTGTTCCACTATATCATCTATAGAGGAGGAGATGCAAAAATCGCTCAGGGTGCCACTCTCATAATTGTTAGATCACTAGAAATTAGGGAGGAGAAAAATAATGGATATAAGATCTTATCAGATAGTGACACCATTTGAATTTAACTTCTAAAAGGGGTCCTATCGCGATAGATCCATAGATTGAGATGATGCATCACTAGTTAGGGGTAGTGCAGACCCCACAATAATCTATTTCTTTTAAGAGATTGTGGAATATAATTTACATTGATAGGGTCTTGCCACCTGGACTTGCTATTTTGAAGGAAATAATATTATTTATCAAGTGTAATGGGCCAGAATTTTCAAGATAGTTAATACATATTTTTAATAAAAAATGACCTCTACTTTAAATCAAAAATAGGAGAGAGTTGTGGTTGACTCCACTAGATCTTTAAAGGGCCTTCCCTCCCACCGCTTTTGCGGGTCAATTTGATTTTTGAATTGAAATTTGTATCAAACTTAAGTTGGTTTTTGAAATGAAAATCTTCTCAGTCTTCTCGCAGCTTTCTATCTTATAGGTTTCTCTTGCATGTTCTAAATCTATTCAATGATTTTCTAAGTCAAGTTAATATTTTCTTATCAAAAGATTGGGTCCAATTTGGGGATTATTCTTCCTTGGATAAGAGAATGAATTTCCTTCTCTTATATTTGCGATATAATACTAGATTAAAAAAAAGGAGCAATCATGTTAAGGTTTTAAAGAAAGTGAAGCCTCTTGTTAAAAAAAATTCAAAGGATGCACAAAGTGCATTAAAAAAAAATTCAAAATCAAAAGAAGCGTAAAGTGCTCCAAAGAAATAAAAAAGTGTGCAAAGCACGTTACAAAAAAAAGTGAAAGAGGCTTCATTCTTTTAAATTCTTAAATCTCAAAGAGCCCGATCATATTTAATAGCTTGACTTTGAAAAATCTTGAATATAGATTTATTGTCCTGCATAGACAGTTCATCAGATAGAAAATTCTATCTAAGAGAATTGAAAAGATTAAATTTCTCGATCCAACATAAACCCTTTTGAAATTGATTTTAATTCAAAATTTCTATAAGGGAGAACCTAGTTCAATTTCTATAAAATTTGATCTGGGTCAACAAAATTCAAAACCTTAACTTTTTTCGGGTCAATTGGAGTCACTATATTTCTCACTATACTTTTAAATTTGTTCCCACTTGTCGTTCTGACAGGGTCCAAATGATTAAGAGGAAATTTTCAATAAAAAGAATGAATCTTCTATTCTTGATAAGAACTCAAATCCCATTCTAGAGAGATACATGTGAATCCTTAAACATAGGCATCGTTTCTTTTGAGATCCACTCTGTAAAAAAACACTCTATGCTGGGTCCAATGTTGTTCTCACATAGATGGTTATTTTACATCACTGGAAATTACTTTTCAAAATTGAGTCACAATCGAGTAGAATGCCAAACTCTATTAAAAGAGCATGAAGGCCTCAAAGAAAGTTGCTTTGAACTCAACAAAATTTGAAATGACATAAGTCACGTATGATTTAAGCTTGTGATAGATTGTGTCACCTTAGGACTTTCCAAGTAGGAGACTTGGCCTTAGTCTTTTGGAGACCAATTTTAGTCCACCATAAGATCAATGGAAGCTTTGAATCAACGTTGAATGGATAGACCACCTTAGAGATAATCTATAAGGGAGGTTCATGACAATTGATTAATTTTGAAGATACCACCATATACTTCCTCTCATTTGGGCGGTTCTTTAAGAAATACCATGCCGAACGAATATCAAATTCACCCCTTCAAATTCAAAGAAATCAAATCAAATTCAAAACCATCAATAATTATTTTCAATTCTCTTTTCCTTAAGGTTAGGTTATTCCTTCTCTTAGGATTAGACCCGCTAGTGGTGGAGTACGCATCCTGTAGACCTAAGGTTAGGTATTCCCTACCTTGGTTTTCCAGTTAATCTGTCTACTATGAGTAAGTCTTCTATCAGCATCCTGTAGACCTAAGGTTGGGTGATGCCCTTCTTTAGACCAAAAGTTAGGTATTCCCTACTTTAGTTTCCCAGTTAATTTGCCTATTAGGAGTAAGTCTTCTATCAGCATCCTTAGGCCTAAGGTTGGGTGATGCCCTTCCTTAGACCCAAGGCTAGGTATTCCCTACCTTGGTTTTCCAGTTAATCTGTCTACTAGGAGTAAGTCTTCTATCAGCATCCTGTAGACCTAAGGTTGGGTGATGCCCTTCCTTAGACCCAAAGTTAGGTATTCCCTACTTTGGTTTCCCAGTTAATTTACCTATTAGGAGTAAGTCTTCTATCAGCATCCTATAGGCTTAAGGTTGGGTGATGCCCTTTCTTAGACCCAAGGTTAGGTACTCCCTACCTTGGTTTCCCAGTTGAATTGTCCATTTGGAGTAAGTCTTCTATCAGCATCCTATGGACCTAAGGTTGGGTGATGCCCTTCCTTAGACCCAAGGCCAGGTATTCCCTACCTTGGTTTCCCAGTTAATTTCCTATTAGGAATAAGTCTTCTATCAGCATCCAATAGGCCTAAGGTTGGGTGATGCCATTCCTTAGACCCAACGCTAGGTATTCCCTACTTTGGTGGAGTAAGTCTTATATCAGCATCCTATAGGCCTAAGGTTGGGTGATGCCCTTCCTTAGACCCAAGGCTAGGTATTCCCTACCTTAGTTTTCCAGTTAATCTGTCTACTAGGAGTAAGTCTTCTATCAGCATCCTGTAGACCTAAGGTTGGGTGATGCCCTTCTTTAGACCCAAAGTTAGGTATTCCCTACTTTGGTTTACCAGTTAATTTGCCTATTAGGAGTAAGTCTTCTATCAGCATCCTATAGGCCTAAAGTTGGGTGATGCCCTTCCTTAGACTCAAGGTTAGGTATTCCCTACCTTGGTTTCCCAGTTAATTTGCCTATTAGGAATAAATCTTTATCAGCATCCTATGGGCCTAAAGATAGGTGATGCCCTTCCTTAGACCCAAGGTTAGGTATTCCCTACCTTGGTTTCCCAGTTAATTGGCCTATTAGGAATAAGTCTTCTATCAGCATCCTATAGGCCTAAAGTTGGGTGATGCCCTTCCTTAGACCCAAGGCTAGGTATTCCCTATCTTGATTTCCAATTAAATTGTCCATTTGAAGTAAATCTTTTATCAGTATCCTATGGACCTAAGGTTGGGTGATGCCCTCCCTTATAACCTTAAAATTCTATTCAAAATTTCCATTCGGTCAACACCAATGTGTGCAGCAGAAGTTCCTTCTACTACACAAATTAGGGGTCCATTTGTTGACCTCATTTTTATATGAGGTCACTCTTGATTCCTTCATGAGTCCTAGATCCTAGGATCTTCCTAGCTCCTAGCCCTTAGGCCCAGTCCAGTTCTTAAATTCAATCCAAACTCAGAATCCTTAGGATATAGACTTAGGTCCTAAAGCCCCTTTTAGGTGAGTTTTCCATCACCTTGAAATCCTATCAATTGGCATCTAATTCAGAGTCTGTCAATTCTATATTGATGCGACATACCTATACGGCCAACCCTCCAAATTTGAACTCATTTGGAGTACTTTAACGCCATAAACTAAATTTAATTTCAATGATTGCAAAACCTTTAAATATTTACAGTCCATGCCACTGGACCTTTCACCCAGTGGAATTTGACCTTGGACCCCCCTCCAAATCTTTTGATCATTCCCAGGACCTTGATATTGACTTTTAAAGAAATAATCCACACCTTTCTAGAATCAATTTGACACAAAATTGACTCAGGGCCAAAATGACCAAAATGCCCTTTAAGCGAATTTTTGGACTTTTGACCTAGACTTGACTTGATTTGATTATCAATCTTTGAAACATTTTCTAAATGTTTTCAAATAATTTTTTGAGACTTATTGGACCCAATTCCAAAACTTGGGTCAACTTGGTTGACCAAGTCAACCTATAGTGACCAAAGTACCCTTTAAAGTTTTAAATGGGTTATTCCAACCCATTTGATCAAATCAAATCCCTCAAGCTCTTAAACCCATCTCAAAAGTTGAGTCCTTTCCAAACTCATTCAAATAGCTCTTAAGACTACTCCAACCAATTAGCATGAATATTTGACTATCACCTCATTAATCAAAGGCAAAGTTGATTGGTCAAAGTAGTCAACAAAGTTAAATTATAAGCTTATGTGGTATGGCTTTGCCACCTTGGCAAGTCAAAAACCACATAATAATCCAAAATCTCATTCATTTGGGGGGCTGAGGAGGTTACTTGGAAGCAGCCTATAGCTTATCCATCTCCTTAATCAAGGCAAACAATCATGAAAAGGGATGGAATTTTCTCACTCTTGACACAAGGCTTTGTCTTCACTCCCTATCTTCCAAAATCTTCAATTCCAACTGCCAACAACTTTCTCCAAGGCATAATCTAGCCTCTCCATCTCTAAATAAGTCTTCTCCAGCCATTAAAGGGTGGGTTGCTTGAGCTAGAAACCCAAAACTATGAAGAGAGAGAGAGAGAAAGAGAGAGAAAACGATATTCCTCTAGCAGATTTCGATCTAGCCGTTAAAGCTTCTTGAGTCCTTCATCAAAGTTGTAGAGGACGTCTGTAGCTTTCCAACAAGCCCAAGATCATAAAAATCCGTCTACAGGATTGTAAGATATCGCAACTTTTCTCTAAAATTTTTATTTGAAACTGTTGCAAATATACAACACATTAAGCCTCCAAACTTTGTGTGCTGGAAGATTACATTACCCTCTAGCTACGTTTTAAATTTCATTCAATTTGGACAAGTATTTTGAAAGTTATGGCTAATTGAAATTTCAGCTCAACTTTGAACTATTGAATCTAGCTTGATCAGAGCCATCCGATTGTGCCCTCTACACGATCGAAAGTCCAAAGCAGCGCTGGACACTTGTTTTGTCCATCCATCCATGCAGCGGATCCCCAGAACATGTTTTAGTCAGATTCAATTAAAAATTCAAATTAAATAGCCAGAACTTCTAAAATTTATTGAAAATCCATTTTGTCACCAAATTTATGTTCTTGGGCTCGTTGAAAAGATATTTTAATTTAGTATTTATTAAAATTAAACTTATGCTAGTTTGATTTCTGTATTGTGAGATATTCTCATTTGTTTGAATTTAGTTTTTTATGCTTTTCTCATAATCCAGTGGTCAAATGGAGTCCAACTTTTGGTGAATGATTATTGGGTATCTTAGATATATGCAGTAATTTTCTTAGGGTCAGATACCTAACGGATTTCTATGATATGAATTTTTAAGTTGAAGGGTCCATTTTGGACCCTAAACTTTGAAAATTCATAACTCTTTAGATACTTAGTATTTTTCTGTGAAATTTTTGTGATGTGCATGTATGTGTACCAGGGTTAGAAACACCAAATTTCAAGCCCATTTGAATAGGGACACTTAAGGAAAATAATTAAGGAAATGTCTAGAAAATTTAGAAAATTTTTAGGGAACTATACACACACCCAATAGAGGTGAAACTCAAACACATTAAACTTAGTGATATTGTGAACCATAGGTTTAAATTTGACTGAGTTTGGAGCTCATTAGGTTAGAAAATTATCCTTCTCAAAATTCAGCCCATTTAAGGACTTGGAAAATTTAAAAAATTATAATAAAACAAATTTTAATCCAAAAATTACAAATAATACCTTAAATTGTCCATAACATAATTATCTACCTAAAAGAAATAAAATCTCTTTGAATAGATCTTCAATTTAACTTAAATTGAATTTCTAATGAAAAATAATAATTAATTTATTTATTTAATTAAAAATTATTAAAAAAATACCAAATAATTTCCAAATTACTGGAAACACTCCCATGGGTCATACTTGACCTTTGGGAATGATTACATGCAGTTTGGAATGAGTTTGGGTCAAAATAATCAAAACCTTCTTAATTAAGGAATTTTAAAATTCAAATAATTAAGAAAAGTTTGAAAATTCATAACTAATTATAGAAAATTCCAAATCAGTCAAAATAAATGACTAATGAGTCCAATTAAGATCTAGTATTTTCTAAAAATATCAAATTACCAAAATCTGGTCAAAATCAAAAAGTCAATATTTTGGTCAAATCTAGGTCAAAATGTGGTTAAAACTTCTAAAAATCATAACTTTTGATAGAAAACTCCAAATTGAATGTACCACATGTCTAACAACTCATAATTAGGTCTAGTATTTATTAAAAATCTGATACCCTTTAATTTTTCTCTAATTCTAAAAGTCAAATTTTGACCCTTTAATTAGCATATCCGGATAATCCTTTAAAATCCACTGACCCTCTTAAATTTCAGAATTTTCTTAATAGGCTAATAAAATTCTCAACAAATACATTAAAATCAGGAACCAACTCCTTTTTATATTAATCCACTCTTTTAATTCCAAACAATTTAAATCAACTTAATTAACACTGATTGCTACTGGGTAACCCAGGCCTACGAGACTATTAGCTTAGCCCCAAGGAAGGTGGAATAAACTTCACAGCCTCGGTGTGAAACAAAGGTAGTAATCAATTAACTCTTAAAATATACTTAATCAAAACTCTTAATATATTAATATTTAAACATTAATTTAAATTCCCCTTTTAAGCCTTAACAAACCCAGAATTTTAGATAACTTTAACAAATCACCCACTTTAGGACCTACCCCAATTACACAACCATTTACACACACTTTAGATGGTTTGCTAGGACAACCAACTCTAAATCTAGGTTAGGTCGGTGTTTACTATACTGCTGTGTGCTAGATTTTTCGTAGTTTTCACTGCATGTTGTGGATAAAATTGCTTTGCTGTGTCTGCTTACTTTTTTTCACTGTGGATGGTTTATGTATTTGGCGACTAGATTACCCCTAGGATAGACACGATCTGGATATTCACATAGTTTTCTGCAGGTGGTCATGTTCATGCAGGGCAATAAAAAGGGAGCTAAGTCAATAAAAAAAATTTAATTATTATAAATGCTTGCACAGGTACTTTAGCTTCTAAAGACCCCAAATAAAAAGAGCGTGGCCAGTGTGTTTACTTTCTTTTCTGCATATATATAACTGCTTGAGAATAAATATATCCTGATTTATTAACTTCTTAGGATAACCTTGCAGGAGAGTCTAGAATTTTGATTTTATATAAATGTAATTTGTATAAATGTCAAGTATTGTGAAAGTGGAGTTTTGAATTGGGATACATAGGTCCAAAGCTTGGACTCAAAAGAAAAAAAAGGACACCCCTTAGGGGAGTAGCCCTTTTTTATTTGGAGATCCAAATTTGGATCATTTCTTTCCTACCCAAAGAGGAAAGAGTGGCCTTCCCCTCAAAGAAAGTGTCCTCTTATCCATTTGGGTAGCCTACTACAAAGAATTCAAGAAGCCTGAAGGAGATGAACCCAACGGAGAACAAGATTGAAGACTTGAAGACAATGAGTATCCCATTAAAAAACCACTTGCGCCTCAACTAGGTTTAGAATCCGGGTTGTTGTCAGTGGTGCCCGACCACTTTACTTTATACAAAATTCTGGTTTGTAATAAGCAAGGCAACTTTGCCTATGGACATTTATTTATTAATTTATTTATATTTGATGTGTTGAGATGATTGCCTTAGGACTGTCTGCTTTTCTTAGTTTTTTTTTTGCTATTGTGAGCTGCTTTTGTTTTCGCCTGGATACGTGAGACTCGTGAGGGTGTGAAAATTTTTATACTCATAATCTTAAAAGTCTAAAATTTTAATGAGTCTAAATAACACAGAATGATAACGAATCTAGAGAATTAGCCGGGGATCGACCCCGGGGTCGCATGCATATTTTTGCATTACTCTCTCCTTGCTTTAGACCCTTTCTCGCATGCGGGTAGAGTCAGGATAGTCTGACCTATGAGGACGAGGTGCTGGACCTCGGGAAGTCCAGTCTTCTAAAAAATTATTTTCTAAGCCTGTTTTTAAAATTTCAAGCATATTTGATTTGGAGTTGTTATCCAGCACGCATTGCATTAGAAATAAATCTAAAGAGTTAATATTTAATTGCATTAGTCCATAGCATTTTTGAAAGATGGTTTATGCACCTAAGCTTAGTTATTCTCAAATTTAAAGATGGTTTATGCACCTAAGCTTTCTTAGGAGCGTAAATCAGAAAGATACTTATATATACTGTTTGGATGAGGACGCCCAACGAGTTGATGTTCACGTGAATAATGAGAAAAAGCTTCAAGAAGAGGGCAACCGTGAGGTGAAACCCGAACAGGAGAGAGAGGAAGGAAATAAAATGTTTATTGAATAAATGTAAATTGTTAGTACAGGAGTTAATATATAAGGTAAAGAAAGGCAGAAAAGTAAATACAGAGCAGCAAATATATGGTATAGCTAATATCCTCCCACAAATTAAGCATTCGAAGGTCGAATGTTTAATTCACGTGACCATCAACTCGTTGGGCGTCCTCATCCAAACACTATATATAAGTATCTTTCTGATTTACGCTCCTAAGAAAGCTAAGGTGCAGAAACCATCTTTAAATTTGAGAATAACTAAGGTAAACTAAGGTTGGAGGCATGTTTTATATACAGGACGCGCGAGTAAAATCAGTTGGACAGTAAATATAGACATTATTGATTTTGAAAGGAAAAAATTTATATTACAACAGAAATTTTTAAACATTTCAGATGTTACAGGTAAAGAAGAAATAAATAAATATTGGAGAGAATAACTAAGGTCAACTAATGTAGGAGGCATGATTTATATCAAGGAAGCACGCGAGTAAAATCAGTTGGACACTAAATAAAGACATTAAATTTTATTTGTTTGTATGTTGATATTGAAGCTGAACTTGAATAATCAGAAAAAAAAATATTCCTTCCCTGCTCATACATTCCTAACTATTAATAGTTAATTGTTCAAAATTAGCCATTGAATATATATATATATATATATATATATATATATATATATATATATATATATATATATATATATATATATATATATATATATATATATATATATATATATATATATATATATATTATTGACATATTATCATTAACTTAATCGGGCAAAATTAGGGTTTTGAAAATTAGGATTTAGAGTAAAATTTAGGTATTTTTTAAAAACTGAGAAACTATAATAGTAAAATGCAAAAAATGAAAAGACAAGAGGGTAACAAAATAAATATATAACAATAAATTGAATATTGACCTGCTAAAATTTTCAATTTCATATTTATCTGCTTTTAATTGTTCATATCTATAAATTTTTATTTCTATGAAATTAGGTATGAGGTAAACTATCATTGGTGAGTTGCTAAATTTATCAATTTCATATTGACCTACATTTAATTGTTTTCACAACTATGGACAATTAAATGCAGGTCAATATGAAATTGATAATTATAATAATGTATTGATGATGCTTTACCTATACCATACTTTTGACTTACAACTACCAACCAAACCCAGCCAACGACTCACCCACGATCGCATGACCTCTAATCGTCACTCCCCACGTTCTCCCCCACAACACAAAACAATGAAACCTCTCCCAAACTCATTCTCGCACACAAAGAAAGAGAAAAGAAGAGGATTCGATACTTACATCCTCAAGAAAAATTGAAGCCCGGCTTCTCTCCCATTTGCACGAAGCTCGTCGACTCCAGCTTCCATCTGCCCTAATAACACCGGCCGACCGCCTCTCCATCATGTTCTCCACTTCCAACGCTCCAAAGCTCGACGTCAAGCAGCACTTACCCATCCTTTGATGTGCTCTAGAGCCGCCTCCTCCTGACGCCGACAACCCAATCGACCACCTACTCTAGCCTGACCATCCCCGACCAAGAATTTGCCACTGAACTCGCCGATTGTCCCCCGCCGTCACGTGCGTGCCTCTGATCCCAGCCCGATATGCTCTATCAGGCTATGCCCGGCTCTCTCCCTTTCTCTATTCTAATATATTATAATATTATATATATAAGATCATTTATAATAAAATGAAATAAGAAAAAGGAGGGAAAAGGGATCTTCAATCAAGCATCACAACCAACAATCAGCAACGATCAGTAACCAATAATCCGCAACCAATCATCGGCAACCAATAATCTACAACCAATCATCGACAACCAATTATCTACAACCAATCGTCGGTAACCAATAATCTGCAATCAATCGTCGGAAACTAATAATATACAACAAATCATTAGCAACCGATAATCGACAATCGTCGACAACCAATAATCGTCAATCAAAGCTTCTGAAAACCAATTTTGGTACCCGACAATGTTTCGAAGTCCCTAGTCGTTGACTATCCTTCAGGCCGGGCGGATTAAAAGGGCAAGTTCTCTCCCCAACCTTCCTTTATGGGGAGGGGGCACCGAAGGCTGCTGAATTTTTGAGGGGAATAAAAATATTTTTAAAATAAAATAAAACCACTCAATCGGCAATTATCTACAATAAGAAATAAAAAATCATCACAAGGACCTCCGAAGACTGATTCTGGGGCCTAACAATGTCCTGAAGCTCTCAGTCGTTGACTATCTTTCCTGCCAGGCGTATTTGAAAGGGTACCTCCCATCACGGGGAGGGGGCGCCGGGAGGCTCCCAAAATTTGGACTGATTGCAAGGGATATAAACTTAGACCTAAATGAACTCTAAATGACTTAGTTTGAAACTAGAAAATGCACAAGAAACTCTAAATTAATAAATGCACAATAAAAATGTAAATACAATTATAAATGATGGTTCAAAATAATTAAGTGAATACATATGAGCAACTATAAGCAATGACATATGGTAGACAAGGAATATCCCCTCATCTCATCCAACAGCGATGATCGATACGAATATAATTTGAATGCAATGAAAGAAATGATAATTACATAGCATGAACAATACTCATGAATAAATGATGGAGCAAGTAAGGATAATTACAATGAAAGAAATGTTCATGAGCAATACTCATCCTAATCATATTTACAGAGCAAGTAAGGATAATTACAATGAAAGAAATGTTCATGAATAAAGCATGAAAGACATGCAAATGAAGGTAGAAGTATCTCTGCAATCAACAACTATCTGATGGCAAGCATATCTACTGATCCTCTATAAGCAATTATCAAGTAACCAATGCACAATGTGCACATCAATAATACCCTGCAAGCATAAATGATGGAGATGCCAAGGCATTCACACAGTCAACAATAATTCATTTTCCTATAGATATATCAATTCCTTACGAATAATGATGACCGATAAAGTACATCAAGTCCTACAAACAACAATAAGCAGCAATGATATATGTGATGCAAACATGGAAGAGATGGATAATGAGTGTAACCGATTGGTAATCAACATCAACATACAAATGAACATTCTAAGTCATTTACGAAAGATGATAGTGGACATGATATATGCACAAAGAACCTATGATACTACAATTCACCTGGGAGTAGGAACAGGGAATCCGTAGTGCCCACAACAACTAGCCTATAAGAAAGGAGAAGGAACTTGTATCGAACAAATCAGTCCACCTACGGGAGAGAATAGGGGAACTCATAGCGAGCAAGATAATTCTCCTATGAACACGAGCATGATCTCCTAGTACCGATTAAGCAAACACGCTCTACAAGCTATGTTGAATGACACTTGAATGAGTCAAAATGAACTAAACAATATCTATCTTATATATGCAAGAACTAAAGCTAAAAAGCTTTTAGGTCACTGGATCCACAACATGTGTATAAGCGGACAAAAGGCATTCGTATGCCCTTAAAAGAAATCTCAGTCATTTTCTAAACAAAATCACTTGCACAAATAAATCATATTTAAATATTTTAAAATCCCCCTTATGTATTAAATATGATTCCCTAAACAAAAGTGCAAAATCTCTTGCATGTGCTCCTACAATTGTAATAAAGTAACAAAAACTAATGTCTGAGAATGTTGCGCGGGTCAAATATATAATTTACATCCTCCTCCATAAAAGGACTGGAGTAGACCTTACTTGAATCATAAAATACCCCGCAAATACCCGCATGGGCCCCGACGAACATATTATGAAAATACATGTGACGTCTAGGGATTCTATGCTGGTCAATAAGTGAAGTCAAGTATGAACTTGATCCTCTGTTGGCAAAGTCGATATGGTTCAATCCACAAATGCAAATGCCCATAAGTTGCCCCGATGTTGGTCATCTTGAATGAGAATATCAATCAGAGGGGGCCTTACATTTCAAATGCCCTTAAACTTCTATGAAATTCAAATACTTCCAAGTGACTTCAAACTCCACCCCGATGACGGCCATGTTGATAGAAAATCTCAACCGGAGTCTAAATCCCTAAAATGAAATCTATTATCCTAAAAACTTAAAACTAAAAATTCATCCACCTTCATCAACCGTTTGTCGCTGGGTAATAAATCTAAAATTAACTTCAGCTCATAAAGAGTGAATGTTTTGTTAGGTGTATCACTAAGGGTCATCCTCAAATAGTCTCTTGCCAGCAGGGACATGGCACGTGCCCTCTGATCGGGTGATTTTGCCACAAAATAACACCATTATATTACAATCATGATCAAAACCCGTATATTCCCTAATGACGTCAAACCTTGAGAAAAGAATCATAGGGTATATTTGATAGGTATAAAGTCATCTGTCAACTAAGATGAATTCATATCTATCCCCTTAAACAAACACCAACCTAGGTCTACAAGGTATTCTTGGACAAAGCAACCCATGGCTACCAATAAGGTACCTTCTATCATGTTGGGTTGACTACCTCCTCATACTAAGTAGACCAGGGAACATGAAAGCCTAGGATGATGGAACCATGAGATCTTGATTTGGCTCATCTTCATTCTACCCACTACCAGTTTTAACTTTATGATGATAAATCTTAAGTTGCAAACTCCAAAATCCATATCCAAAATTCAAACCCTAAAATTGTTTCTACTATACGCTAGATTTGCAACATATGCGACCTCTTTAACAATTAACCTTAATCGAAAGTTCTCTCTTGTTATCAGGAGGGGTAGCTAACTATAGGGGCTTGTGCTTATAGGAAATCAAACTGATATCATAAAGTCCTCACAAAATGAGGGTGAAATCTCTAGGTAGTGTCTTATCTAAAACCCACTGCCTTCTAAAAATTCACCAGGAACCTAAATCCGTTAAAACTCTCTGTCGTCATCACAAACATACAAAGAAAAGGGACTAGCGCAAAGAGGCCGCGAGAAGCCGGGATTTAATATAGAATTTTTAGAGCCCACAAATACCTAATTTCATAAATATAAAAAATTACAAATATGAACAATTAAAAGAAAGTCAATAGTTGTTAATTCATCGCATTGCTTGTTGCATTTTATACCTCTTGCAGTGATAATTTTTAATGAATAGACATCAACTCAATTACAAAGCTTTCATTTGGGACGGCTTTCTTACTGCTTCTTAAAACAGCTTTCTAGCAAAATAATTTTAATTTTTGTATTAAAAATTTTACTTTAAGAAGTAATAAAAAAAAGTCATCCTAAATGAAGCATAGTTATATTATTTTCTTGAAAAACACTTCTATGGTCCCTCCGAGCACCATCACCCATAACTACAGTCCCTCTGACCTCCATCTCCCGCCGACTATAGTCCCACAAACCACCATGGCTCACCAACCACCATCTATCTAACCACAGTTGCCCCTACTACGAATCTAAGGATCACATTTATATTATTTTTTTCCCACTTTTCTAAAATTATATTTGGATCTTCTTCGGTTGAAAGGATTTGTAGCTAAATATAACTACTTAGAATTATATAGGGGGGTCACCATTCACCACACAAAAGAAAAAAAGGTGACATAATGAGTTATAATTCTCTGGGCAATGAAAACAGTGTATATATAGGACAATGTCTCAATCTTATATTATTTATAATTAATTTGTACTTTTAATTATAGGCTATAAGAGGCAACTTTATTTTTATTTTTATTTTGTATTCTCTCAATATAAATTATCTATTTTTGATCGGATGCTATTTATCATAGGAGCACCACCTTTGAGTGGCATGAATGTAGCTTAGTTTGTAGGTAAGATTCATATATTTAATAGGTTCAAGAAAGAGAAATAATAACAATAAATATTGGAATCATATATATAGAAACAAATATAAATAAATATATGAACAATGCATCATATAAATATAGAATAAATAAACATATGAACCATATAAATATCAGAGCCTATTAAATAGAAACAAAAATGAACACCATATAAATATAGAATAAAAAAAGAACAAGGAATTATTTCCTTTTTTTTATTAAACAATAATATAGCCCATTTAATTAATTACGTTATATATATATATATGGTTTTGTTGAGTTTTTAAAAATTTTAGAAGTGGTTAATTATTGATATATCTCAAAAAAATTATCTTGATCGGGCACGAATCTTGAGGCAAAATCGAGCCGGAAACTTTAAAAATTAAATCCATGAGCATCTGAACTTCGATTTCAGCAAGCTTATTGTCAAACAGAGTGTCTCAGAAATACAAACCCAACGACACCAAATTCAACTCAATCCGAGCCCAAATGAGTTCAAATCAAGGACACAAAGTGCTATTGGAAAGTTCGTACCACAATTTGAGTTACCAAACGGTCTTCAAACTTAACGATCTTATAGTCTCATCGAGCGGCTCGATGATACAAATCAAACGAGCCCAAGATCACCGAATTCCGACATCATTAAGACCTTCAAATGTCTGATGAACGGTACACGATCAAGGGATTCAATATCAGCTGTCCATTCGACCACTCCCTATTTTCCCATAATCTCACACCTATTTGCAAGCTATGCCACTCCAGGAAATCTATAAATAGATCTCTCATTTCTCATGAGAGGGGACCTAAGCAAGAAGAAGAGAAGAAGAAGAGAAGGAGAAGAGAAGGATAGGAGGGAATAACTCCTCCTCGACCACAGCCAGAGTTCTGCCCGACGCCGAAACTCTGCCGTAATTCCAAATGACACCGGAGTTCTGCCTGACGCCCAAGTGACACCAGAGTTCTGCCTGACGCTAGAATTCTGCTCGATCTCCGAGTGACGCCAGAGTTCTGCCTGATGCTAGAATTTTTCTCGATCTCCAAGTGACGTCGGAACTCTGCCCGACAATGTAATTGAATCTTATTCCATAAGTGATTTATTGTAATCTGATTGTCCAAAAATTTAAGGACGAGTTAGCCTCTTGTATTTCAAATAACACTAGTATAACTTTTTCAACTGGGCGTGACCCGTGGTTTTTCCCTTTCTAGGATTTTCCACGTAAAAATCTGTTGACCTCGATTTTCATTCGAGTGTCATTGAGGGCCTTTGATTGATTTAATCAAGCCCCATCAAGTTCAATTCGAGCATGAATCAGCTCGAGTTGAGTCGAATTAGGCTCGATCGGGTTTGATTAAACTCGATTAGTCCGCCTTGGCCACATCAAGTTTGTTATGATTTGAGTCATCATTTTATTTAAATTTAATTGGGTTAATTTGAGCAAATCAAGTTGAATTCTAAATTGACCCAAATCAGATCTAATTTTAAACTTGATTTTAATATGTTTAATTTTTTTTATGAGCTTAAATTTGCTCATAAATCAAGCAATCAAATCGATGGCTAAATCATCTCAATTCCCTCCTAATTAGCCTTAGGATGAATCCTAGCCATAGATCTAAGATCTTGATCATTTAAATACTTTTTTAAGGCTTCATGAGAGAGGTTGGCTTCTATTCTCTCCCTAGCCACTCTCAACCCTTACTTCTTGGTGTGAGAGCTCTTCCAACTTCTCTCACGTTCTTCCACTCAAATCCACCGGTCAAACTTCGTCGGCGGCGATCCTCCAACGAGATCAAGGCTAGATCCATCCAAGGCCTCGATCCGGTTGATCCAGAGCTTGTTTGATCGTGATTTCAACTAGAAAAATATACTAGGATAATCTACAAGCTCAACCGTATAAAGAACTTGAAGATCCAACGGTGGATTCCTCAAAACCTTAGATCTAGGTCACTACACTTAGATCTATATAATTTTTTTATAAGTGCTTTTTAGATCTTTCAAATATCACCCCATGCTTTCTCTTCATGATACTAATCTATGTTTAAAATTTCATTAAATTTATATGTCTCGATCGAGAGAATGAAGTTTTTTTTTTCTCTTTTCTTTTCTTCATTTTAAAAAATCTTTTTTTTTTGTATTATTATTATCATTATTTAGTTAAAAATTATATTTATTATGTTTAATATTATTATTATTTTAAGTAATTCCTAATTTTAGATTGTCATAATTTAGTTTGTCTTTGAATTCAAATTTTCCTAAATTTGAAATTCAAATTCTTTCATAAATTATAAAATATATTTTTATGAAAGTTTTTTAAATTTTCCCTACATTGAATTTTGAATTAATTAGGATGACTTAATTCATTCTAAATCCAACCTCTAAAATTAAGGAAGCATTAAAGCCTCCTTAATTCCCTCCATGAATTTTGAATTTGAAATCCTTAATTCCCTCCATGAATTTTGAATTTCAAAATTCAAACATCCCTTAATTACTTTCATAAAATATTATTTTATTCTATTTTAATAATTATTTTTAAATTCTTACTATTTTAAATTATTTTTAAATCCCTTTATTACTTTAAACTTTAAAAATTCATACATTTCTCGTTTTAAATCTATTTTCGACGCACAATACCTTATTTTGATTGTATTTGAATTCTGCACGATTTGGGATCATATTTGTTTCAAAGTATTAGTTATACCTGTAGTTATTTTGAAAACAGTAAAAGAGCACTATTTTAAAAATTTTCTATTATCATATTTAAACTTTGAAAATACACAACTTTCTCATTTTAAATCTGTTTTTGATGCACAGCACCTTATTTTATTTGTATTTGAATTCTGTACGATTTGAGATCAATCCTGTTTGAAAATGTTAGGTATATCTACAGTTATTTTGAAAATAGTAAAAGGACACTATTTTAAAAATACCATATTATTGTATTTAAACTTGTAAAATTCATAACTTTCTCGTTTTAAATCGGATTTTGGCGTGCGATCCCTCATTCTCTTTGAAAAATTATGAATTTTAATTTAAAATTATTTGTATGAGCGGATTCTAGCTATTTGGGCATATTTCTGTTTTATGCTACTATTTGAGTATTTTTGGTATCATTTAAATAATTACTGTAATAATTATTTTGAATTAAAAATTTATTTTCAACTTATTTTGAAACCTTGCTTGAATGACCAGTGATTCTCTCTTATATTTATGTAGATATCAATTGAGCTATTTTTAATCATATTATTTTCCAAAAGCTTATATATGCATATTTAGGTATTTTTTTTAATTATTTTGAAATTGCCTATCTTATTAAATTCTAATTTTGGGAGACCCACTACACAAAATTTTAGATACATGGATTCTATGCATGAAGAGAAAATCATGAGGGAGTGGATTAATGGATGGTTGAGTTCCAATCATTAACTAATCCTTTCAATAGTTTTATTTACTTTCCGTTTATCGTAGATTGCATGTGTAGGTCGCACCACGAGCACTTAGTTTAGGCTCTCCTAGATTTAAGGACATGTGTGTTTACTGCTTTTATATGTTTTCCATGCATTACTACGTTGAGGGTTAATGTGAACTTTGATTTAAACCCATTTAACATAGTGACACATTAAGGATAAAAATTAAGGACTTGTCTAGCAAACTTAGAAATTTTCTAGGGGCTAGGATAAACCCTGGATTGACATGAAAACTTCAACACTTAAACTTAATGACATCTGAAACATCTCAGAATTTTCTAAGAATTTTTAGGATTTGTTTGACCCCTTAGTTAACCAACCCTAATTAACATGCTAAATAAGGCCACAAGTTCTTTCAAAAATTATAATAAATACTCTTTAGGTCAGACAATTACCCATAATATCTCAAACTGACCAGAATCTAATCCTTGACCTTAGATAAATAGGAATCCCTAGTTTGACTTCAGGTTGACCCCTAATTTGACCATAGATGAAATTTACCATTTTGCCCCTAATAATTCATTAAAAATTATTAAAAATCCCAAATTTTCTCCAAACACTTGATAACACCCTCTTAGGTTATTCCTAACATTTGGGTGTGATTCCAATCAGTTTGGAGCTGATTTGAATCAAAACAATAAAAACAACCATTTATTAAGAAATTTAGAAATTACCTTAATTACCCGATCTTTAGAAATTCATAACTAAGTGTAGAAAATTCTAAATTAGGTAAACTCACTTGAATTAGACTCCAATTAGAATCTAGTATTGATTAAAAATCTTAGGTTTCCAAAAAATGGCCTAGATTAGAAAGTCAACTTTTTTGGTCAACTGTAGTTTATTTAAGGCCCGAAACTTAGAAAATTCATAACTTTGCCTAGAAAACTCAAATTTCAGCCTACTACCTGTCTAACTACTCGTATTAAGCTCTGATATTTTTTTAAGGTTTTGGAAGACCTAAACCTTGTCTATTTTCCATAGTGACTTTTTAGACCCTTAGCTTAGTTCCTAGGATGACCCGGGACTTTCCAAAATTAGCTAATATAACTTTAACTTCAAATATCATCACCCTAAGCATTTAAAACTGATAAACAAACTGAAATAATTAAAATGTGTTGCGGATCTATGGCTTATGATTTTGATGATAGTAAATATTCTTTGTTCTCTACAACTGCCTTATGTACTGATATTTCAGGTTCACACGATCGTACTGCAATTTAGAATCAGCTCAAGATTGGATAGACTAGGTCTGAGTCAGTTTCTAATATTTTTTCTTTCTTGAGTCTGTTGTATTTGGTGTGGCATCTGATGATTTGTAACTTGGAAGATTTTCTGTTGTGTCCTAAAAGATTTCTATTTTTGGTAACATCGTCCGGGACGATATTTATATCGTCCTGGATGATATGACAAAAGTAGAAACCCTAATTATGGTATCCTCTTTTAAGCAGCCATCTTTATGCAGAACACATCGTCCTGGACGATTTTGTATCGGCCAGGACGATCGACTCAATTTAGCAAGAATCTGCCGACAAATCTATTAAGAAATAACCTATTTTTGGACATCGTCCAGAGGATCGGCCTGGACTATAAAATATCGTCCAGTACGATCCAGAACAATTTTTCCAAAGATTTTTCAGGCAGTTTTGGAAAGCAATTAGTAGGGATTTCGTCCGGGCCGATCACAAGATCGTCCGAGACGATTAGACATCATCCAGCTTCATTTCAGGGCGATATTCACGACAATTTTTCTCATATTTGAGCTAATCGGCCAGGACGATATGCCTATTGTCCTGAACGATAATGACGGCAACTTGCATTAATGAGCTCATTTTGAGAGCTTCTTTTTAAGCTATGGCAGGGCACTTTGTAAGCGTCTTTGGCAGCCATTGTAGCTTCGTTCTTGTGGGGGAAACTTGAAGAGAGAGCTTGAAAGGGAGAGAGGAAAGGGTGGAGTTTGAGAGGGAGAAGATCCTGTGAGGGTGAGGAACTCAAGAGAGTGTGGTGGGGGATCCACACGGTTTCTCCGGCGAACTCGCACCTTAGTACCATCGGATTCAAGTCTTGTCTTGAGGGAAGTTAACCAAAGAAGAAGATCTCTTTGGTGTCAAAGGACCTGGCGACTCCGCCGCACCGGGGAAGGTGGAAGTGATTTTGAAAGGGTTTCTCCGCCTAGCTGTGGGGGCTAAAGGAGATACACTTGTTTTAGTGCAATACTTGGAGGGTACCACCAAGGAGTGGACGTAGGTCAAGGTTTGACCGAACCTCTATAAATCCAGTATGTTCTTTTCTTATTATCGCTTCCGCATTTATTTTTCTTCCGCACTTTATCTGTGGTGATTTTGGTTTTAAAGTTATCTAATTCACCACTCTTCTTATTTAGCCTTGGGTCAGTTCATGAGGGCTTAACATTCCTGACGAACTTTAAAGTTTTTCAGAGCACTTTCAAGTGCCATCTGAGCACTTTCAAAATGGACCATAATCCGCTAATATTTGAATTTCAACTAAAATATCATTTTCAGATTCCCAACAAACCTAAACTCTAGATAACTTTAACTAACTACCCTTTAGGACCTATCCAAATCACACCAGTCTTACACACACATAGAATTATTTGCCAGGGCACCACTTCTAGATCTGCTAATCTTTATGTATTGCACCTCCAATATATATATATATATATATATATATATATATATATATATATATATATATATATATATATATATATATATATATATATATATATATATATATATTCTATTACCATTTTATTTTCATAGTTAAAAAGTTATTCAGATTGAGATATGCTACATTTACCACGTCTCTATTTTTTAATAATACAGTTTTATGCATTTTTTGGAGCTTAATAATACAAAAATGATAATACTATGTCATGTAGGAAAATTTTAATGTGTATCTTTTTATATGTTATTTTTTTACTATTTTGGTCATTTTGATATATTTCTTCAAAATTTTTATGGAGTATTTATAATCACACGGGATTTTATGTATTTTTAATATGTGTCTGAGTTTTAATAAAATTTGTTATAAAATGATAAAAGCCTCAAAATACAGTGTGAATGTCATTTATGAATAGTTTTATGATTGAAAATTGTTGAAGCGTGTGTGTAAATTTACCTTGAAATTCTGACTGCTTTGTTATAAATGTGCAATTCTTTATATTTTTGTGATGTGTCTTATGCTATTTATATTGGAAAAAATGTGTGATGTTATATATATATATATATATATATATATATATATATATATATATATATATATATATATATATATATATATATATATATATATATGTGTGTGTGTGTGTGTGTGTGTGTGTGTGTGTGTGTGTGTGTGTGTGTGAAGAGATATATATGTGTGTGTGTGTGTGTGTGTGTGTGTGTGTGTGTGTGTGTGTGAAGAGATAATGGAAAATGTTATTGATGCTATATGCATCCAAGTGAAGTTATAAGAGTTTAATTTCTAAATGAAAACATAATGATAAGCATAAGATTCAATAATTATGAAATGCATAAGGAGTTATAAGAGACTGATTCGGTATATGTTATATTATCTATGAATTATTAGGGGGTATAAGGCCAAATAGACTATTCTAATTTAAAGTGATTATGATTGAATCCCATATAATGTGTTTAATTATACTATCTATGAATGTGTGTTATTTTTATTATTTGAGAGCATTGTTATGTTGGTACTGTTATGAACTTTTTATTACTAATCTAGATGTTTCTATATAAAAATTTTATTTTTGTAATTTCTAAATGATAAAGTAATCTGGTTGTTTACTATTTTATTTATTATTAAGAATTTAGGAAGGTTTAGTGTATCATACTAAGTGATGGTTTGGTCATACCTATTATTTTCATCATATGTCAATTATAGGTGGCTAGTGAAAGGGAAAGAGATAGGTTGTGTAATACCCTAAAAGTGTGAAATAAATTTATTTTAAAATATGAAAATTTTGAAGTAGAGCACTGTGGTGCTAGGCCACTAATAAAATTTTATAGATTTTTTATTATAAATATGCCTGCCTCGTCCAACTGCCTCTCTCACTAAGTTGCTTGGACAGGAAGAAATTAAAAGTGGAGAAGAAGAGAAAGGAGAGAGAAAGGTCTTTGATGTGAAATCCCAAAATTTTCTTAAAAGAATTTTTGTCCTAGAACAGTCAATATTTATTTCTAAAGTCATAAAAAATCCAAATCACAAATCGTATTTGTTAGAACATTTATAATGTTGTGTTTTATATTCCCTTATTTTTTCATAATTTTTTTGTCATTATCAAAATTTCTTAAAAAATCGATACCTATCGGCATAAGTGAGTTTCTAGGACCGTTAGATGTCCCTTTTGTAAACCGATTTCACAAGAATTTTTTAAATGAAATTTGTTGATTTATGAATATTTTTTGTAATTTTTGAAATCCCTAAAATAATTTTAATAAATTTTCTACTGAAAATTAATTATAATAATACTATTATATATTATTTAATAATTATAAATAAAAAAATATATAAAGGCATTATAAAGCCATTATTTTTCTTAAGTGCTTAAGGCAAAATAGAGAAAAAAAAGGATTAAGGGAAATGAGAGGAGAGAGAAAGGGAAAATTTTAATTTTGAAAGTCTTAGAGCCATTTACATCCATTAGCTCAGTTGGAAAATTTGCTCGTCTTGAGGTAAGGCACATTATACACATCTCAATTTTAAAAAATGTGCAAATTTTAACGAATATTTTGATTAAAATTTTATATCCATTAGCAAAAAATGAGGATAACTTTACACGTGTAAAACTTCTACTGCATAATTTTTTATATGTTATAGAGATTATGATTATGCACATTTTGAATATTCTAGAAATATTACATTAGGAAACTAAAATTTTTTGAGTTTTTATTGAATAAAAAATTATATGGATGTTGAAAAATAGTGGTGTAATACAATAAAAGTCTTAAAACATTATTTTACATAATCCTTGGTAATTTTATAATTTTATAAAAAAAGTGTTTTTTTGCCTAGTTGGATTTTCTGTTGTCTACCATTATACAACACTGCGAAATTTTGATACATGCTCAATTAATCTTTAATTATTATAATGTGATGATATATGTGCATATGTCAGTAAATTATATCTGTTGGGAGCCATAAGGAACTAGAATTCTCTTAAATTCTATTTGTCTCAGGAAATTACTAGGAGTTAAAAGGGATTAGAATCATTCTATCTAAGATAGGGATGCGTGATACCTTCTAGTGCTATACGCACAAATAAAAAGGAAGTCATAAGGGCTAGAATCCTTTGAGATTCTATCTAAGTCTAAGACATGTGATATGAACTACTATATGACATGAATTTCAATTTATTTATTTAATTATTTATTCTGTATTATTATTTAAATCAAAGAATAACTACTATGCATTTATTACATCTTCTAATTTAATGACTCTCAATTTAGTAATTTATTTAAACTATACTTAAATTCTTTTAAATATTCAATAAAATATTTGATAAAAGAATATTTAAAAATTTATATTGATTTGTGTGGTTTATTGAGCAGTTGTAGCTCATCATAATTTTACTTCTAGTTTTCAAGATCTTGCAAGGGGAAAGAGGTTATAAACTAGCATTTCAGGATCATATCTGTGGTCATAGGTATTTTGTTATTTTGATTTTTATACAATCATAGCCAGATAATTTTTTAGTTTTTAGCTCTTGCATGTAGTCATGCAATGTAGTGTAAATATTTATTTTGATGAATGAAAAAAACTTTATGGGTGAGTTTTTTTATATTTAGATATTTTAGTAAATTTATTCTTTATAATTTATTTTAATAAATATTGGCAAAAAATCTAAAATAATTTCAAAACTAGATCTTTGGATTTGCCTTTCACAGCTCAATATGATAGGACCTATCCTAATCGGGTTGGGTTGTGACAAATTTTTATGGTATTAAAATAATATTTTTAGAATTTGATTGTAAAGTAGAGCTATAAGAATTGATCTATAAATTTAGTGGGTTAGTTTCATGTCTGTCTGTGTGTTCTTTTTTTTTTTTATATGTCTGTGTTTTCAATTACATATTCTACGTGATTATGGATCTACCAGAGCTAGATATGATAGATGGACAAAGTGTTAGTCATACAACTCCTGTGTATAGTTATGCTTCAATATTGGTTTAGATACAATTTTAGAATTTGCTACTTTGATAACATAGATGATGGGAGAGGCATAGAACATTCATATTATTAGATCTAAAGATGTAAACTTTAGAGGTTTTTGAGATTTAAGCTTTTAAGATTTAAGGGTACTGTTAAGCCCATAGTAGTAGAAGACTGGTTGGGGAGACTAGAAAAGATATTTGATGGTATGCAATGTCCTTCTAAGAGGAAGGTGTCGCTAGCAATCTTTCTCTTGGATGGCAAACTAGAGCACTGGTGGACGAGCCAGCATGAGGAGAAATTTTAAGGGAGATTGAACTCTTTGATTACTTGGGAAGAGTTCTCTGAAGTGTTTAGAGCCTGATTTTTACCCCCTTTCTACACGATAACAAATGCAGAAGACTTTTTTTAGATTGATTCAATGGAGCAAGACAGTTATGCAGTATAAGGCAGAGTTCATTGTTTTGGCTAGATATGCTCCACAATTGGTTAGTAGTCCTGCGGAGAAGTGCTACAGGTTCCTACAAGGACTTTGATATAATTTTATATAGCCTCTTGTGCCATTTCACATTTCTAATTTCATTGAGCTTGTGGAGAGAGGTCGTTTGATAGAGAATGAACTGATGGCTACTCAGCAGCGATGGACTGCTAGTAGGAAGATGTTTAATGGTGAGAGTTCTGGTAGTGGGTTTTTTGGGAAAAAAGTAGATTTACACCTAGAGATTCTAAGAGAGGTGGACAGTCAGCATCTGCATCAGTCTATGGTAGTGGAAACATAGACAATTTTGGTTCTATCAGTGGGGCACCTGTATGCAGGAGTTGTGATTAACATCATTCTGGTCAGTGCTACAAGATGATTAGATAGTGTTTTAGATGCGGTCAAATAGGACATCTGGCAATAGAGTGTCCACAAGTAGGATTTGACTGACATTCTGAGTCTAGATCTGAGTGCTTTGTCAGACCGATAGGGAAACCGAGGGCAATTCCTCTATATACATTTTTGAGGGATCATCTAGTAGAGCTGGTGGTCTAGGTTTAGCAACAAGGAGATCATCTGGTAGTAGTTAGAGAGAGCTTAGTAGTTTTATTGCTCCAGCTTCAATTTTGCCACATGTATATAGTTTGACTAAGCAGGAGGCCCGGGAAGCTCCATATATTATGATAGGTACAGTTTATATTCTTGAACATCCATGTCATATTTTATTTGATTATGGAGCTATCATTCCTTTATTTATGAGTGTTTCTTTGATTCAGTACACTTGGCTTCAATTGCACTACCTATTTTGTTTTCTATCATTTTACCGGCTAGAGATAGTATGATTGATAGTAGATTTTATTTTTGTGATATTGATATTTATGATAAGAAGTGAAAATCCAATTTAATTTTATTACCCATTTTCTCATGTTATTTTGGGTATGAATTAGCTTAGTCAGTGTGGGGCTCAAATTGATTACTTGAAGAAATGAGTTACGTTATTTATGGGCAATAAAAGTTGTGTATTCCAAAGAGTTTGAGGTATTTCATCCTGTTTGATCTCTACGTTAAAAGAAAATAGATTATGAAAGAAGGTTTGTATGATATTTTTGGCATCAGTGCGAGATAGGAGTATAAATACTAGTTCTTTTTCTGATATCCCAGTTGTATGAGATTTTCAGATGTATTTCCTGATGAGTTAAATAATTTACCTCCAGATAGATACATGGAGTACTGTATTAACATATTTTAGAGTATGGCCCTGATATCTAAAGCTCTGTATAGGATGGCACCAAAGGAGTTTCAAGAGTTGAAGGTTTAGCTTCAAGAGTTGGTTAACAGTAGATTTAGTTGTCCTAGTGTTTCTCCATGGAGAGAACCTGTTCTATTTGTGAATAAAAAGGATGGTACGATGCGTATGTATGTTGATTATAGAGAGTTACTATCAAGAATAAGTATCCATTGTTATGTATTGATGATCTATTTAATCACCTTGCTGGATCTTCTATATTCTCAAAGATTGATATGCAATCTGAATATTATCAGGTGAAGGTGAGAGAGGCTGATGTGATGAAGACAACTTTCAGTACTTGATATGGACACTACGAGTTTTTGGTTATACCATTTGGGATAACTAATGCACCAACTATCTTTTTGGATCTGATGAACAAAGTATTCAAAGATTATCTGGATCAGTTTATGATCATTTACATAGATAATATTTTAGTATATTCTACTTCTGAGAAAGGTCACGCTAGACATCTAAGAAGTGTATTAGAGACTTTGAGGCAGCACCAGTTGTATGCAAAATTCTCTAAATGTGAGTTCTGGTTGAGGAGTATTTCTTTTCTAGGACATATGGTGAGTGGTGATGGTATCTATGTTGATACCCAGAAAGTTCAGACGATCACTAATTGGCAGAGGCCTACTATGGTGTTTGAGATACTTAATTTCTTGGGTATGACTAGATATTATAGGAAGTTTATAAAGGGGTTTTCTCATATTTTAGCACCTCTGATGAGACTGACTCATAAGTTAGTAGCTTTTGTCTGGACACCAGAGTGTAAGGCTAATTTTTAGATATTAAAGGATAGTTTGACTTCTGCTCCAATTTTGACTCTTCCCTCTGGTACAGAAGGATTTTAAGTACTTAATGATGCTTCACTGAGAGGTTTGTGATGTATTTTGATATAGCATAGATGAGTAATCGCTTATTCTTTAAGACAGTTGAAGCCATATGAAAGGAATTATCCGAAGCATGATTTAGAGTTGGTTGTTATTGTATTGCTTTGAACATTTAGTGTTATTATTTATATAGTGTCAGGCGTAAACTTTTCATGGATCATCAGAGTTTGAAGTACATATTCACTCAAAAGGATTTGGATTTAATGCAAAAGAGATAGTTTGGGTTGATTAAGGAATATGATCTGACTATTCATTATCAACTTGTTAAGGCTAATATGGCTGCAGACACTTGAAAGTTCGTTAGAAATGTTAAGCACTTAAGAACTAGCCCAAAGCTAACCAAGAGGGGGGGGGGGGGGGGGGGTGAATTGATATTTTAAAAAATCTTTCAATCAAAAACACAAACTCAAAGCAAACCAAGATTCACCAAAAACAAATTTAAAGTGTGGAAATTAAATACAAAAAAAGTAATAGTAATGAACACAAATTTATAGTAGTTTGATCAACTCGACATACGTCCACTCCCCAGAGGTGCCCTCCGGGTATTGCACTAAACTCAGTGACTCTCCTTTTGCTCTCACAACAAGATAGTGAAGCCTTTACAAAACCTCATTTTCACTGACACCGGTGAGGCAGAGAACCCGACTCCTTTTGCTTTCTCCTGAAGCAGGCAGAGAAACTTGATTGATTGTTATGGCAGACCTCTCTCGAACCTCCAAGAATAAGGGACGATGATTGGAGAAGATGACTTGGATTATTGCTTGGAGCAACCTTTGTGAAACCCCTCATAAACTCCCCCTCACAAGATCCTCTCTCCCTCCCTCTCTCTTCCTCTCCTCTATGCTCTCTCAGGTCAAGACAACAACAAAAGATGCCCTCTTGGGTGAAACAAGGGAACTTATAAAGAAGAGCTTCAAAATAGCTCTTAATTACAACAAACTTACTTTATTGTCCAGGATAATCCGGAGATCGTTCTGTATGATCAGTAAAATTTTAGTTCAATCAGCCAGGACAATCCGGGACGATCAGAAGGAAATTTATTCATATCGTCCAGGATGATAGTATATAGTCCAGTATGATTAGTTTAATATATAGAATATCGTCCAGACCATCGCCCTGGTTGGGAGTTTGGATGATGCAAAATTGACTAGATCATTTGGGACGATCTCGCAATCATCCAGGATGATTAGTTCAAAACATCATAGATCATCCATAACATCGCCCTGAATGGATGTTTGGATGATACAATATTAACCTGATCGGCCTGGACAATCTAACGACCGGCTAGTATGCTTAGTTCAAAGCATCGCAAATCATCCATAACATCGCCCTGAATAGAACCAGGCTGATGTTCGATCGTCTAAGAAAAATTAAAATTTCTTAACTGATTGTCCTGGATGATCCTGTGATCATCCATGAAGATATGATTGTTCAATCAAGCCTTAATTGCTTTCCTTAATTTCTAGATTAATTTAGGCATAATTGTTATGCATCGTCCAAGACATCATCCTGGATGATGTCCAAAAATATAATACGCCTTAAATGATCTGGTGGCTGATTCTTTCTAATTTGAGCCTATTGTCCAGGATGATATTAAGGATGATGTGCTTAATGACAGTTGCCTTAACCAGGATGCCCTAATTAAGATTACTTTTATTAATTGATTATCCAGGATAATTTTGGGATCGTCCCGAATGATGTGAGTAAAAATAGAAAACTCTAAAATCAATCAAAAATTTTTCCAAGTGTGTGTGTGCAAGATTACTTAGCATCAGGAACCACATTATTTACAAATGACTCAAGAAAATGTAAGAGATTTATAAACTGACTCAGATCTAGTCTACCCAATCTTGAGTTGGTTCAAATTATAGTTTTGATATTGTAGATCTAAAATATTAGTAGGCAAGGCAGTCATAGAGAAAAAAAAGTGATTGTTATCATTAAAACTTTATTCCCTAAAATCAGATACATAATAATCTCCCCCTTTTTTATGATGGCAAACATAAAAATAATTAAAACAGTTCAAAGCATTTTAATGGAAATAGTGAGAAGAAATAAACACAGTTCAACTATCCAACAACAGTATAAACTAGAACAATACAAATACTCTCCCTTTTGATATCACAAAAAGGAGGAGGAAAAAAAGGAAAAATAACACATAAACTGTAAAACATGAGAAGACTAAAATAAGGAAAAAATAATATCATGAAAACAAACCAAAAGAAAGATGGCCCCTGGTCATCCGAAGGAGGAGGTGGTGGTGGTGGCTGCTGAATGTAACTAGAAAGAGTTGCGAACTGCTCTCCAAACTAGGTCATATCCAGATCGTACTGGTGCTGCTGGTGAGCTATGTAGGAGTCAAAACAAGCAATTTCCTCAACATGTTGCTTCTCCTGCACAACAACATAGGTCTTAAAACATGTTTCCTACTGGTCAAATCAGTCCACCAGCTCATCTAGTTGAGAGTGCTGGCGAAGCGGAGCAGGTGCAGGAATAGGTGCAAGAGCTGCCTCCTCAGTCCCCTCAGCTGTCTCGTTCCCTGGGTGGAGACGAGTACTATGAAGAATGTGGAAGGGTTATTTGAGTAGAAGGCAGGCTGAAAGTTTGGTGGAGTAGGATATTAGAGGTTGTATTTTGATTCTAAGACATAGGCAATGATATGTCATAGAAAAATATTGGGCTTCCTCCTATGTCCTGGATTGCAAATACTAGTGAGATGCTCCAAGTAACGAAAAATCGGATCTGTGGCATTAAATTCACGATGGGCCAAAATGTAGAAAGTGGTGATCGAAAGAAGTGGAGTGATATGAATGCGATCACCAGCTTTTGTAATATTAAAAGTACGAAGGACATGTTGGATTGTACTAGCATCTTTGAGTAAGCTACTAGACTATCCAACGTGAAAGTGAGCATTAGTGTTTCTTAAAAAGTGATTAGCCGGAGCCTAGTCATAGTCAGGATCAGAACACAGGGTATGGAGTTTGTCCCCAATGGTGGAAAGTTACAAAAGCTCTTGGCAGTCCTGATATGTGATTTCGACGAGACATCAATTCACATAGGACCCGAGAGCAGTGAAAGAGGAATTTATGCAGAGGCTGGCAAAAAATTCAAAAAGTAATTCTGAATTGAAAGGGATAGTGAGAGTAAGGAGGAAGGTGAGGGTAGTGTGGGTAAATAAATCAAGGACAAGATATGAAAGAATCTGTAGGTTGGCAGTTCGGGATATAGTGACCACGACCATTTTGCACCTCAGATAGGCGGCTTGATTGGCTGCCTCCGTGAAGCGATGGTCAAGATTTGCTCTTGAGGAACTCCTAGAAGGCATACTGGAGCGCTTTCTGCTGGCCATAATCAGCAAAATTGAAGGGAAGTATAAGTAAAAGAGGTTGAAAGGAGAATTGTATGAGAAAAACAGAGTGAACTGCTCAGTTTATAAAGAAATGATCAAATCATCTCGGATGATAGCAAAATCATCCAAGACGGCCGGGTGCAATTATTACGTCTAAGATGATTGATCAAAAAGGCGATAATATTATCCAGAACGATCAGATATCGTCCAGAATGATAAAACACAGGTGATCATTCCAAGGAGACATTCTGGATGACCGTTGAAAAATTATATCTTCCAGGATGATTATGTGGATCGTCCAGGATGATTTTTACTAATAGATCATACCGGCCGAATTAAAGTTGTGAACCAAATTTTGCCACTTGGATCGTCCAGGATGAATAGGTGTATCATCTAGGACGATCACCAATAATTGAGCAAATATTGTGAAGATCATCCAGGACAAAGAGGATCATCCAGGATAATCACAAATAATTGAAATAGAAGATGATCAAGTCATCCAGGACGATAATGGATCGTCCAAGATGATTAAAAGCAAAAAAGTCAAAACAGTCACCATATGGAGTTTTAAGAGTGAGTTGAACCGATCATCCAGGACGATATGAATATATTAGTGATGATGTGATAAGTTAAACAATAATAAATGGATAGAGATGATCCGAGAAGGCCCAAAAATATAAAAATCAACTAAAAAAGATAAAAAATAAAATATGAGAAAGACATAAACATAAAAAGAACAATAAACAAAGGTTTTTTTAAAAAAAATCAAAGCTTGAATATGATAAATTTTCAATGTGATTGAATTAAAAATTTATAAGAATCAATGAGTTAGCATCTTCAAAATCTGAAAATTGATAGAGCAACCAATCATGTTATCCCTAGCTCAGACTTCTCTCAGGGCAAACTTTCTTTTGAAAAGAAAAATCTAAATTATAAAAATTATTTGGATAAGAAAAAGAGATCAATTCAAAACTTGGTTTCAGAAAAATATTTTATAGAATAATATATCAAAGTAATTATTTACGATCATAAATTTTGAAATCAAGACTTTGAAAAATTTCAAGTGACACATGAATTCTTTTAAGATTTGAAATTTTTGAAAGAGAAGAAGCTTACTTTTGGTGAACTCATTTTATTCCTCTTGTCAATTTGATTGGCGCTCTTTATGCATCTTTTGATTTTTGATACACTTTGTGTATATTTTTTTCAATTTGGCGTCATGACGCATCTTTTGATTTTGGAATCATTGGACACTTTTTTTTATTTATTTGCAAGCTAGACCCCTTTTCCAAAATTCTTAAATATTCTTAGTTGTAATTATATATTCCAGATATTAGAGAAGAATAACTCACTCTATAATATAAGGAAGAGTAAATCACAAAATAGAATAAAAAATCATATGATAAATGCAACAAAAAGATTACAAAAAATTTGAAGGTAAAATAAAGACTTTTAACATTATATATATAAGATAGATTACTGTAACAAGATTGAAAAGATCTCAATTGCAAAGTCCAGTTATTGATTTGAGATAGACTTTTGTTTAAAAAAGAAAATTACACCACTAAAAAAAGTTAGAGAAAAGGAAACAATCAATGATGTTTCTCCCTTTAATTGATTTAGAGATGTCAAACAATGACTATAAATTTTTAAAAATAAAAATAGGGTATAAGATATTAATTTAATATTGATTACAAGAAAAAGGAAACAAATTAAAACATACAAAGAAAAATAAAATAATAGAAGTGGAAAAATAAATAATAGATTAAAAAATAGAAATCAGTAAGAATTAAGTTCATGCATTTATGTCAATCACACTTAATCTGGTCCTTAAAGTGCTGAAAGTGTTGAAGGCCAGTGGTTTAATAAAGATGTCAACTAGTTGATTCTCAATTTTCACATGGTGTAACTCAATGTCTCCCTTAGTCACAAGTTCTCTAATAAAGTGATGTCTTATGTCTATGTGCTTGGTCTTGAATGTTGGATAGTATTTTTAGAAATGTAGATGACACTAGTGTTATCACAAAGGAATGAAATTGTGCATACAGATAATCCTAAATCTAAAACTTGCTGCTTCAACCAAAGGACCTGGCCCACATAACTTCTTAAAGCAATATATTTAGCTTCAACAATGGAAAGTGCAACAGAGTTTTATTTTTTACTAGACCAGGAGACTAAAGACTATCCTATGAATTGGCAAGTCCCAGAAGTGCTCTTTCTATCCACCTTACATCTTGTAAAATCAAAATTAGAATATCCAAAAATCTCAAAAGAAGTGTTGTGCCTATGATACTAGATTCCTAAGTTTTGGGTCCCTAAGAGATATCTAAGAATTTTCTTAACTGCAGTTAGGTGAGATGCTTTAGGATCAACTTGAAATCTAGCGCAGAGATAAATACCAAATATTATATCAAGTCAGCTAGCAGTTAGGTAAAGTAAAGATCTAATTATCCTTCTGTACTTCTTTTGATTAACTAATTTTTATTTGGGTCCTTATCTAATTGAACACTGGAGGTTATGAGAGTATTAATTGGCTTAGTTTTATCCATTTCATATTTCTTTAAGATGTCTTTTATGTACTTTAATTAATTTAGAAATATTTCATCATCTAGTTATCTTATGCTAAACCCCAAAAAGTAGGACAACTCTTCCATCATACTCATCTCAAATTTTCTATTCATTATTTTAAAAAATCATCACATAGCCTTTTATCAGAAGATCTAAAAGTATATCATCGACATAGATCTGAAAAATGAGTAATTCATCTTCTACTTTCCTCAGAAAAAGGATGGTGTCTATGCTCCCCTTAACAAACTCCCTCTCTAATAAGAATGTGCTAAGCATCTCATATTAAGCTCTGGGTGCCTGCTTTAATCCATATAAGGCCTTTTTTAATTTAAAAATATGATTTGAAAATTAGGAACTCTCAAAATCTGGGGGTCTCTCTATAAACACATCCTCTTTTATTACCCCATTTAAAAAGGCACTCTTAACGTCCAATTGGAAAAGCTTAAATCCCTTATAACAGGCAAAGGCTAGTAGCACCCTAATAGCTTCCAATCTAGCTACAGGGGTAAAGGTCTCCTCAAAATCAATTCCTTCTATTTTGTTGTACCCTTTATCCACCAATCTTACCTTATTCCTAACCACCATAACAAAATCATTCATTTTATTCTTAAAGACCCATTTGGTTTCAACCACACTTTCTCCCTTTAGTCTTTCTATAAACTCCCAAACATCATTCTTAACAAATTGGTTCAATTAATCTTGCATGGCTAAGATCCAAAACTCATTAGAAGGGGCTTGATTGATATTGGTGGGTTCTATCATTGAGATAAAGATAGAGTGGTTCACTTCATTTCTAAGTTCATGCCTAGTCCTAACACTTTTAGAAGGGTCTCCTATGATCAGTTCTTTACTTGAAAGTTCATTTGGGATATTAAGCCCTTAAGAACTAGCCCAAACCTAACCAAGAGGGGGGAGGAGGTGAATTGGTATTTAAAAAAAAAATTTAATCAAAAACACAAACTGAAAACAAACTAAGATTTATCACAAAGAAATTTAAAGTGCAAAAATTAAATACAGAAAATATAGTAGTAAAGAACACAGAGATTTATAGTGGTTCGATCAATTCGACCTACATCCACTCCCTAGAGGCACCCTCCGGGTATTATACTAAACTTAGTGACTCTCTTTTTTCTCCCACAGTAAGGCGGAGAAACCTTTATAAAATGTCCTTTCCATCGACACCGAATTAAGGTTTCTTGACTGATCGTCCCGGATGATCCTGCGATTGTCCCAGACTATCCTACGATCGTCCAGGACGATGTGATCTTTCAATATAGCCTTAATTTATTTCCTTAATTATCAGATTAATTTAGATATAATTATGATGCATCATCTAGGACATCGTCTTGGATGATGTCCAAAAATATAATATGCCTTAACTGATCTGGCGGCTGATTTTTTTTTCTGATTTGAGCCTATCATTCAGGATGATGTTAACATCGTCCGGGATAATGTGATTAATAATGATTGCCTTAATCAGGATGCCCTAATTAGGGTTTTTATTTTTAATTGATCATTTAGGATGATTTTGGGATCGTCCTTGATGATGTGAGTAAAAGTAAAAAAAACTCTAAAATCAGTCAAAAAGTTTCCCAAGTGTTTGTGGTGCAAGGTTACTTAGCATCAAGAACCACATCGTTTACAAATGACTCAAGAAAAGGTAAGAGATTTACAAACTAACTCAGACCTAATCTACCCAATATTGAGCTGGCTCAAATTATAGTTTTGATCTTGTGAATCTGAAATATTAGTAGGCAAGATAGTTGTAGAGAAACAGAAGTATTTACTATCATTAAAATTTTATATCCTAAAATCAGATACACAACAACACCCTGAGCAAGATGTGTTCAGGATTATCATGCATGCAACTCAATTCTTATGAGTATTTAACACGAGATATGGGGATATTACAATTGGAGGTGATTTCTTCTACTGATTGGGATTTTAGTATAGTGACTTAGATAATCATTCAACATTCTTTAGAAGAAAAGATTCATGAAGCTGAAAAATTAAATACACAATATTCAAAATTGATTGATCAGATCAAATCTGGTAAAAAATTTTAACTACGAGCTTCTGATTTTGGTGTCATTTTTTGTAAGGATAGACAATGGGTTCCTATTTTTGGAGATCTAAGACATGAGATTCTACATGAAGCTTATTATTTAGGCTATACTATTCATCCAAGAAGTATCAAGATGTATAAATATCTGAAGAATATGTTTTGGTGGCCTAGATTAAAGAAGGACAGTATAGTTTATTTCAAAATGTGAGGCCTATCAGCTAGTGAATGCAGAGCATCAGCAATCGGGAGATCTTCAGCAGTTGTTACCTATTCCAGAGTGGAAATGGGAAGAGGAAATAATATACTTTGTTATGTTTTCCCATATTGAGGTAAGGGCATGATGTTATTTGGGTTATTGTTGATCGACTGAAAAAATATACCCATTTCCTTCTAATTTGACAGACAGATCTATTGGATAAGTTAGCACAGATATATGTTAAAAATATTATCATGTTGCATGATGTGCCGAAAGTGATTGTATCTAATCGGGATGATAGGTTTTCCTTTAGATTTTGGAGAGATATTCAGCAGGGAGTAGGTATAAAGTTCCACTTTAGTATGGTTTTTCATTTACAATGAACATATAGTTTGAAAGGACTATTCAGGTACTGAAGGATCTTCTGAGATTATATGTTTTGGATTATTAGGGTAGTTGGGAGGATTATATCCCTTTGATAGAGTTTGCATATGATAATAGCTATCAGTCCAGCATAGGCATGACTCTATATGAAGCTCTATATGGAAGAAAATATAGGACTCCTTTGACTTTATCAGAGGTGGGAGATAGATAGGATAAGTTTAGCCTTTGTGGATGATATTAATATAAAAATAAATTTTATTAGAGAAAGGTTGAAATTTGCATAAGATAGACAGAAAAAGTATTACAATTAGAAGAACAGGTTAATTGAGTTTCAGATTGGTGACCTAGTTTATGTTAGAGTGAGCCCTATGAAAGGTGTTAGTAAATTTGGGAAAATTAGCAAGCTCATTCTAAGGTATATTGGAACTTTTGAGATATTTGAGAAAATTGGTAGTTCTACTAACATGTTATTGTTACCTGATCATATGTCTGATATATACAATATGTTTCATATATCGTCTTAAAAAACTGGGTATCTGATTCTAGGAAGAGATTATCTACTGATGATTTTGAGGTTTATCCAATTCTACAGTACAGAGAAGAACTTGAAAAGATTTTAGTATATGATGTCAGAAAATTGAGAAACAAATAAATTCCTATTATCAAAGTACAGTAGAAGCATAGAATTGCTAGAGAGGCAACTTGGGAGAAGGAATATGATATGAGATAGATGCATCAAGGTTTATTTTGACTTATTCTTTTTTGAAATGTCGAGGATGACATTTTTCTTAAGGTGACAAGATTATGAAACCTTTTAAATTTTTTTGGATTTTTTTTGGTTGACCTAGATAAGTCCAATTTACAAACTATCTTGGCTAGAGTATTTGTAATGTCATGTTTTAGCTTTCTTAATTTTTTTATAATTTTTGGACATTGTCAAAAAATTTTAAGAAATCATCACCTGTTGGTAAAAGTGGGGGTTTTAAAATAGTTAGAAGTCCATTTTGCAAACCAATTTCATCATAATTTTTTAAATAAAATTTGTTAATTTATGAATATTTTTTTTGTAATTTTTGTATTCCCTAAAAGAATTTCTTTAAATTCTCTATTGAAAATGAATAAAAATAATATTATTATATATTATTTAATAATTAAAAATAAAAATATCAAAAAGCATAATCATTTTTATAAAATCCATTTTCTCTTCCCTAAACTGCTTTGGCTAACAGAGAGGGGAAAAATGAAAACTTAAAGATAAAGAGAAGTACGAGAAGTGGAAATCTGGATTTTGGGCAACTTTGGACCGTTTTTGTACATTGATGCGGTTGGGAAAGATGTTCGTCTCGACGTAAGGCACAATATGTCCATCTCAATTTTCAAAAATATGTAAGTTTTAGCAAATATTTTGATTAAAATTTTGTATCTGTCAGTAAAATGGTTAGAAAATATTAAGAATGGCATTTCTTTATTAGATTTAAATGAGGATTTGATCTTTAATAGGACACAATAGAGAAAAATGATTCTTGTAGCCAACCCCATGTTGTGGGATAAAGGCTTGATGTTGTTGTTGTTGTTAGCAAAAAATGATGATAACTTTGCACCGATAAAACTTTCACCACGTAACTTTTATATGTTGTAGAGATTATGATTATGTACACTGTGAATATTTTTTGGAAAATTTTCACCGAAGGTTTTGAAATTTATAGAATTTTTACTCAATAAAAAATTATTGGGATATTGAAAAATAGTGTTGTAATATAATAAAAGTCTTAAAACAATATTTTACACAATTCTTTGTAATTTGGTAATTTTTTTAAATGTGCAATTTTTTCTAGTTGAATATTCTCTTGTCTACCATTATACAATACTGTGAAATTTTGATACATGCCCAATTAATCTTTAATTGTTATAATATGATGCATACGTGATTAAATTATATCTATTGAGAGCCATAAGGGGCCAGCATCCTTTGAGATTCTGTCTGTGTTAGAAAATTTCTAGGAGTTATAAGGGGCCAGAATCCTTTGAGATTCTATCTGAGATAGGGATATTTGATATGTTTTGGTGTTAAAAGAATAAATAAAAAGGGGAGTCATAAGGGGCTAGTATCTTTTGAGATTCCGTCTAGGTCTAGGAAATATGATCTGAACTACTATATGATATGAATTTCAATTTATTCATTTGTTCTATAATGTTATTTAAATCATCAAATAACTGCTATGCATTTATTATATTTCATAATTTTGTGATTCTCAGTTTAGTGATTTATTTAAATTGCATTTAATTGTGTTTAAATATTCAGTAAAATATTTGATGAAAAGATATTTGAAAATTTAGATTGATTTATGTGGCTTGATGAGCTATGTAGCTCACTGTGGTTTTACTTCTAGTTTTTAGGATCTAGGAAGATGAAAGAGATTATGGATTATTTGTTCAGTATTAGATCTGAGGTTATAGGTATTTTGTTATTTTAATTTTTGTATAGTTATGACTAGTTTAATTTTCAGTTCTGTAGCTCCTGTCTGTAGCCATGTAATATAGTGTATATAATTATTTTGATGAATAAAAGAAATTTTATGGATGAGTTTTTTAGTAATTGGATATATTTGTAGCTCTATAGTTTGTCATTTATTTCAATGAATATTGACAAAAAATTTAAAATAATTTCAAAAATAGACCTTAGGGTTTGCCTATCATAGCTCAACATAATAGAACCTTTCCTCGTCGGGTTGGATTGTAAAAAAAAGTGTGTTGTCATCTTTAATATTAGCCTTGTAAGTTAATAAGCTTTAGGAAAAGGGAGTTCTATATTTGTTTTCTATGTCAGAGATGGGAGTAATTGTTTGGAGTTGTTCGAGATGTCCATGTTGCATGATATTTTTTAAATGAATTCTTAAAGAAGTTGGGGCAACTAACTCTAAAGAGAGGTAGAATTTTGTATTGAGGTAATGCTGGGTACCTCTCCTATTGTAAAAAATCCATATGAAATTATACCGAAGGAATTACAAGAATTGAAAGTTCAATTGTAGGAGATATTAGATAAAAGTTTTGTTAGGCCTAGTGGATTTACACGGGGTGTACTAATATTATTTGTGTGGAAGAAGGATTACACAATACCAATGCAAATTAATTATAGAGAATTGAATAAAATGACCATCAAAAACAAGTATTTTTTGCCCAGGATCTATGATTTATTTGACCAATTGGAAGGTGTATCTGTCATTTTGAAAATAGATTTGAGATTTAAGCATCATCAATTGAGGGTGAAGAAATAAGATGCAACAAAGAAAACTTTCAGTACCCATTATGGCCACTATTGATTTTTAGTCATATCTTTTTGGGTGAAAAATTCACTAATAGTATTTAGGGATTTGATGAAACAAGTGTTCAGGGACTGCTTGGATCAGTTAATTATTATTTTATAATATATAAGTGTATTCAAGGATCGAGGAAGATCCTACAACTTATTTGAGATTATCTTTAAATACTTTATGGAAGTATTAATTGTATACTAAGTTTTTGAAGTGAGTATTTTGGTAAAGATCAGTAGCCTTTCAAGGTTATGTGGTTAGTAGTGATGAGATTTTTGTAGAACCCTAAATGGTGTAAGCAATGGCTAATTGGCCAAGACCGACTTCAATGTTATAGGTTCATATTTTTCTTCGTATTGTAGGATATTACATGAAGTTTGTTAAGGGTTTTTGTAGATTGAAATCCCTTTGATAAGATTTACTTAGAGGCCATGTCGTTAGATTAGACACTGGAGTCTGATTATTTTGTGTTAGCATCAATCATGTCCATCCAATCTGGTGCTATCAATTTTCAAGTGCTTAGTGATGCTTCTCTAAGAGGTTTGGGAAGAGTTTGTTAGCAACATGGGAAGGTTATAGTGTATGCTTTTAAAGTCATATTAGAAGAATTATCCTACTCACAATACGGAGTAGGTAGTCATTATGTTTACACTGAAAATTTAGAAACGTTATTTATATGGACTGAAATGAGAAATTTTTACAGATTATTAGAACTTGAAGAAAGAGTTAAATTTGACGCAGATAAGGTGGTTAGAGCTAATTAAAGACTATGACCTCAATATTATTTATCATTATGATAAGCCTAATATGTTGGTTGATGCTTTGAGTAGGAAGTAAGTTGGAAGAATAGCTTGTATGATCACATCTGAGAAAACTTTGATTCAAGACATGGAAAAATTGGAATTAAAGGTTGTGTGATCATCTAATGTAAATATAGGGGTTCTTCCTCGAATGATTATTTAGCCTTCCTTGTAGGAGAGGACTAAGGAGGCTTAAAGACTAGATGATGAGTATAAGAGATTAGTTGATCAAATTAAATTGGAAAGAAGATATGACTTATATATGTATGAAATAGGTATTCTAACTTGTGGAGGTCAGTTGTAAATTATAACCAGTGGTGAACTAAAGAGAAAGATTCTATATGAGGCCCATTATTTTGTACACACTATCTACTAAAAAAGTAGCAAGATTTATCATGATCTAAAACTAATATTTTAGTGACCTAAGTTAACGTGTAATGGGGTTGAATTTGTTTCAAAATATGAGATCCACTAGATGGTGAAAGCTTAACATTAGAGGCCAAGTGGTTTATTGTAGCCTTTGTTTATTCTAAAATGAAAATGGGAAGAAGTTATAATGGATTTTGTTATGGGATTCCTGAGATCAAAATAAAATCATGATGTAATATTGGTTGTGGTTGATTACCTATTAAAATCAACACATTTCCTTCATATGAGATAGATTGTTTAAGTGGAGAAGTTGGCTTAGTTGTATATGTTGGAATGTCAGACTATATGGCATACCTAAGGTTAACATTTCTGATTATGATGGTAGGTTTACTTCTAGTTCATGGAAAGGTATTTAAAACTTTTTAAATAGTTAAGTTGAATTTTAGTTTAGCTTTCAATCATGTGCTTGTTGACCTCATTTTTGTATGAGGTCACTAAGGCCCTGTCCTAAGACCCTTTTTAAAGATTTTTTCAAACATTTCAAAACCCAGTCAAAAGACCTCTAATTCAGAGTTTATCAGTTGCATACTGATAAGACACATCTCTAGAGGCAACCCACCAAATTTGAGCCCATTCTGAGGTCTTTAACCCCATAATTTAAATCAAAATCCAAAGGCTGTAAAACCTTCAAATATTTACAACCTATGCCACTGGACTTGCCACCTTGAAGATTCTGACCTTGGAACCTTCACCAAAGACTATAATCAATTCCAGACCATTAATCCTGATATGTTGATCAATAAACTGCATTTTTCTGGACTCATTTTAGCCCCTAGTGGCCATAAGCCCAAAATGACCAGAATACCCCTATGGGGCTCAAACAGGCATTTCAAACCAATTAAACTCTGAATTCAATGCAATCACTTGCAACAAGTTTCAAATATCAAATCAAACCTGTTCAACCCATTCCCAGGACCTGGGTCAATCTGGTTGACCAAGTCAACACAGTTGACCTAAAAGGCCCTTTAAGGGTCTAAATAGGTGTTTTGACCTAAATGACTTTTCTAGGCCATGGGACCACTTCCATTGGTCTTGAAACGTCATTTCAAACCTGTTGAGCCTGATCCCAGCCCCTAGGTCAACCAAGTTGACCATGTCAACCCTTTTTTTACCCAAATAACCCCTAATAGGCCCAATAAAGCCCATTTAGCCAAATTAAAGCTTACAAACCCTGGGACCACATCAGTTAGACTCCAAAGGTCATTTCAAACTGATTGAACCCATTTCCAGGCCATAAACCCACCTGGTTGACCTAGTCAACCAACTTTGACTTAAAGGCCCATTAAAGGCCCAATAGGCCTATTTGACCCCAAATAGCCTATTTAATTCCTGAAACCTCCTCTACCAGACTCCAAATGTTGTCTCAAACCTGTCCAGATTGAGCCCACACCTTGAGTCAACCTGGTTGACTCAGTCAACCTAGGTTGACTCAAAATTTCCTCAAGGCTCTAATGGGTTATTTTAACCCATTCAACCCATGGAATCCTTCTCAGAGCTCCAAAATCAACTCCTAACATAGTCTAACCATGCTTTGGGATGTGGGCCAACCAAACCCATGTAGAGTTGACCAAATTAACTCCAAAGTTGGGTCAAACCTATTCCAAGCTCCAAATCAAACTCAAACCTTAAACCCTTCCCTTGGTTTTGTTTATGATCCAACCTACTCAACCCTTAGGACCTCTAGGCTGCCCATCAGCAGTCTACTTGGAGGTTGACCAGTCAACATGGTCAACAAATCCTTTTAGAGCCTTAGGAGGCTTAATCCTTTGAGCAATTTCACATTCCTTCCAATCCTCTTTGAATTAAGTTCACTCCACCAGCACCCAAGGTTGCCTCCTATGCCACCTCAGCCTTCCTTGACCTGTTGACTGGTCAACACAGTCAAATCAAGGGCTTAAACCTTTCCAAAATGTCTTAATCTGCTTTTAGCCCTTTTTCCTCCATTAGGGCTGCCTTAGGCTGACCCATTTATGGTCTAAAGCTCACTTGGAGCTCTCCTAACCAGGCTCAGGGCTTGGTTTAGCCTTAAACGGTAGTGGTCCCCCCCCCCACTTGTCCCAAGTCCACCCAATGGAGGCAAGGCTTGTCCAGTCTTTGAGGCAGCCTTCTAGCTGTTCTAGGGACATGTGGCACCATCTAGAGAGCTCATGAATCGATCCCAGCCATCCACTCCAGCCCAAGCCGTTTGAATAGGGGAAAAGGTGACTTTTGAGGCTATTGGATCAAGGTAGCTTCTCTCACTAACCCCAGCCTCCCAGAGCGAGTTCTTGGTTCGTTTTAGCTCCTCAGGGCCTTCTCTACCTTCTAACTACAAAATCCAAGTGGTTGCACGTCACCGACGGCGAGTTCTCCGGCGAGTCCACCACCTAGTCCGTCCCAGGCTTGTAGCGGCCGATCCAGGCATGTTTGAGCTCGATTTCGTGCTAGGGATCTTCACTTGGATAGTCTACAAGCTCATCCATCCAGAAATTTTGAAGATCCAACAGTATAATCTCTCAAAAACGTAGATCTAGCTCACATCAGATGGATTTAATTAGCTTCATGTATTGAATGTCTTAGGCAAAACGAACGTTTCCCCAATATTTCTATTCATGTATTCTTATTGAGTTTAAAATTTCAAGTGGTTTCGTCCATCCGATCGAAAGAACGAACCAAAAAATGGATTCTAGGGCGTCATCCGTAGTTCGCTGCGGATGTACGTTTTCTGGACTGTTGATCACACGATCAACGGTCTAGATCTAGCCGCTCCGCGCCTTGGTTCGCCCGTGTATTCAGTTTAGCGTTCGATCGATCGACCGACGAGATCAGGGCCGTCCACTCGAAATTGCGGGATCAAACCTCCGCCGTTTGATCTTCCTCCACAGAGATCAAATGGCGGGATGCGATCTCAGCCGTTAGATCCAACCCGCGGCTAATCCAATGGTTGTCGCCGGCCGCTGATGAGGTTAAGTGAAACAGCGTGAAGCGGGCTGCGGCCAAAGCGTGTCCCCGCCGTCATGCGGTTTCGATCCCACGAATCCGAGCGCGCCATCTGTCCCGCCGCGCCGCCTTTTGACTCAAAAATCATTTTAAATTCTTTATTTTACAAACAGAACTTCAAAAAATGATATTTAATAAAATATAAAACCAAAAAATGGGTATAATATATCAAACTGTTTAGAATTTTGTGTAGTTTATTTTAAAAATAAAATCAAACTGTTCTGACTATTATTTTATTAGTAATTTAAGAAATACATAAACTTATTTTATTTTTAATTAAATATATATAAGATATTTTTATCTAAAATATGGCATGAGTATTTTTGAGTATATGACTGACCTCCAGGAATTTTTATACACTTATTGGAGTCATATTTTGGTAGTTATTAAAATTCTAAGCACATGTATATATATATATATATATATATATATATATATATATGTGTGTGTGTGTGTGTGTGTGTGTGTGTGTGTGTGTGTGTGTGTGTGTTCCCATAATTTATAATAAATTATTTTATCTTAGATAATAAATTTTTTTTTTTTAATGACTTTCACAGAATATTTAAGTAATGATTAAATTTATTATGGATATTATTTCAAATTCCAAACAATTTCAAATTATTTCAAACCCTTCAATTGTTTCAAAACTCTAAAAATTCCATTAAATTTATATTAATTCTTAATAATATAAATAACATATTGAAATTTTCAGTAAGTCTAGAACTTCAATTTGAAGTTACTTTTAGGATTTAAAATAGTACTTATTTCAATTAATTTGGATTACTCAATGTTCTAATGTTTAACTAATATTTTATTAACTCAATATAATATATATATATATAATATATATATATATGTAATTTTTTTTTTAACCACAAAAGAGGGAAGGTCAAATGATCTTTCACATGTTTAGGAATTCATTCAATAGTAATTTTAAACTATTATACATTTAAATATATGTATATATATATATATATATATATATATATATATATATATATATATATATATATATATATATATATATATATATATATATATATATTTTTTTTTTTTTTTTTTTTTTTTTTTTTTTTTTTTTGAGCTCCTTTTAGTATATACATATATATACATATCTAAGAAAAAAAAACTTGTGAGATCCTCTTGGAATCTTGAGTATAATTATGGGGGAAGGTGATTAATGGATAATTATATTCTAATTATGTATTAATCACAATCTAGTGATGTCAATTTAAAATTTAATCTTTGCATGCTTAGGTTGCGCACACACCACCTAGCCTAGGCTCTCCTAGTTTTAAGGATTTGATTGTGCCATTATATGTGCTTTTTTATGCTTTGTTTAATGGTTAGCCAAGACATTGATTTGAGCCTAGTAAACCTAGTGTCATTAAGGACAATAATTAAGGACCTATGTAGAGAACTTAGAAAATTTCCAATATTTAGGATACACCTCATTTTGACTTGAAACTTGAACCATTTAAACTTAGTGATATCCTCAGCCCTTAGAAAAATTTTCACTGATTTTTGAGGTCATTAGGTCTCCTAATTAATTTTCCTAAGATTCAACCTTAATTAAGCCTTTAAACCTTCAAAAAATGTAATAAATTCGTTTAAATCCAAAAAATACATGTAACCCCTCTAACTGACCAGAATTAAGTCCTTAACTAGTGAAAATTAAAAGCCCCTTAATTTGACATTAATTCTGTAATTAATTTAATTTTAACTAAAAAACCCATATTTAATTAATATAATTAATTAATAATAATTAAAAATCCCAAAAATTTCCCAAATACTTGGGGATCCCTCCTTGGGTCATGTCTGACCTTTGGAGGTGTTTTCAAGAAGTTGGGAATTTATTTGAAGCAAAACCATAAAAAGGGCCATTAATTAAGCAATTTCCAAAATTCATTAAAATGCTCAAAACTTCAATAATTCATAACTAAATCAAGAAAAATCCAAATTGACCAAACTCACTTGCATTCAACTCATTATAATGCCTAATATTTATTAAAAATATTAAAGTACCAAAAACCATCAAAATCAAAAAGTCAACATTTTGGTCAACCCTAGGTCAAAACCGAGTCAGAACTTCTAAAAATCATAACTTTTCATAGAAAACTCCAAATTGAGTGTACTACCTGTCTAACAACTCATAATAAGGTCTAGTATTTATTAAAAGTCCGAAATCCTTAAGTTTAACTCTAATTCTAAAAGTCAATTTTTGACCCCTTAGTTAACATATTTGGATAATCTCTTAAAACCCATTAACCCTTTCAATTCCATAATTTTTCTAATAGGTTAATAAATTTTTTTTAACCAACCCTTTAAAATCAGTAAACAACTCTCCTTAATATTAATTTATGCCTCTTAATTCCAACAAATCTAAAATAACTTAATCAACCCCGATTACTACTAGGTAACCCAGGCCTACGAGGTTATTAGCTTAGCCCCAAGGAAGGTGAAATAAACTTCACGGCCTCAGTGTGAAACAAAGGTAGTAATCAATTAACTTTTAAAATATGTTTAATTAAAATTCTTAATCTACTAATGTTTGAATAGTTGCTATTTGAATGATTTATAATTGTGCAACTTATGTAGTTTTGATGATTCCAAACATTATTGTTCAAATGTATAGTTATCTCCTATCAATTTCAGAAGATTTGCACTTGCTCTTGTGTGTACTAACATTTCAGGAAAATCAGACTCCAGACTACGAAAACTTCAAATCAAATTCAACATGAGACTTTGAATTAATTTTGAAAGGGAGTGATTGTAATTGAGTGAATAAAATCTCACACACACAAAATATGGAGATCTTGAAATTCTATACTGATCATACAGGACGATATTTATCGTACTGGACGATCTGTCAGTTATCTCCTATAGAGCACTTGGAACGAATAGGAACTTGCTTGAAAATTTTTTTTTCTAAGTCCTATTCGTCCAGGACGAATTTTAATATCGTCCCGGACGATGGGTTCTCTGTAAAATTTCGTCAAGATGAATTTTACCATCGTACGAGGCGACCAGTCCTCTAGAAAAATTTCGTCCAGACGAAAATAATTATCATACCGGACGAACAGCTCTCTGGAAAATTTTCGTCCAGACGAAACCAAATTATCGTCCCCCGGCGATTGGTCCTCTGGAAAATTTTCGTCCCAGACGAAATAAATAATCGTCCAGGACGATCGGCTCTCTGGAAAATTTTCGTCCAGACGAATAAATTTTCGTCCAAACGATAAACCGACTTAGAACATTTTTCAGCAGTTTCTAGAACCGACCTTGTAATAACCGTTCGTACTGGACGAACCTAGTTCGTACAGGACGATCAGCTGTACGAAGTCATTTCGTACACATATACAAATTGGGTCGTTTCAGATCGTTTAAGTAAAATCGTCCAGGACGATCCAGGATCGTACGGGACGATCCACTGCGTACAGAATTGAAATTATGCAGTTTTTGGGCGGTTTTTCATGTCTTTTGTATAAATAGTCCAAATTAGACTGCCACCCAATCTTTTTGTCATTTGATCTTCGTGCCTATTGAGAGAATAGCCAAGGGGAGAGTGGAAGAGAGCATTCAAAGGAGGATTCCTACCATTGGAGCAAGAAGGGTTCACTTGGATTGCTAAGGTAAGAATCTCTACTTGTGAAATTGGATTTCTTCACTCTTTTCTTTCTTCCTTCTAGATTCGTGTGAGAAGATCATTCAAGAAGGTCCGGTTCTCTGCCGACACTTGGAGAGTGTGAACAGACGTGGGTTCTCTGCCTACACTAGGAGAGTGTAAAAGGAAGAAGGTTCTCTGCCTACACTTGGAGAGTGTGAACAGCCGTAGGGTTCTCTGCCCACACTAGGAGAGTGTGAAAGGACGACGGTTCTCTGCCCACACTAGGAGAGTGTGAAAGGACGACGGTTCTCTGCCAGCACTGTGGATTGTGTAAAAGGACGACGGTTCTCTGCCGCACCGGGGAGTGGTGAAAAGAGTGTTTTGTACAGGCTTCTCCGCCTTGCTGTGGGTGCTAAAGGAGAGTCACTTTGTGGTATTAGTGCAATACTCAGAGGGTGCCTCTGAGGAGTGGATGTAGGTCTGGTTATAGACCGAACCACTATAAATCTGGTGTCATTTACTTTATTGCTTTTACGTTTCCGCATTTTAAATTTCAGTTTTAACAACTCTGTGGTTGAAAAACATTTTTCTACAAACTTTAAAAGAAAATTTTATTTCGGTTCAACTTTATTATTAAGAGGGTTTAAAATTTTTAAAACTACCAATTCACCCCCCTCTTGGTAGCCGTGGGGACATTTACTTAGGCTTAACAACCTAATTACTAGACTCAACAAGTGGTATCAGAGCATAGTTTCAAAATCATAAGTTTGAACTACTTTTTGATTAACGTAGATGGCTACATTTGGAAACCGAAACACACCTGAGGGTTACTCTATCACTAGACCTCCACTGTTTGACAATATTCCTTTTGATTTTTGGAAAACACGCATGTCTACTTTCTTACAGTCACTTGATTATCGCATGTGGATGCTAGTCCAGGAAGGTTACACAAAACCAACTAGATTAGTTGATGGAATAAGGGTAGATACACCCTATGCAGATTGGACTATAGAAGAACGTGACTTAGCACAATTAAATGCGAAATGTTTAAATAGTTTCTTTTGTGCTTTAAAATCTGAAGACTACATGCGAGTTTCCACTTGTAAAAGCGGAAAAGACATATGGGATAGTCTTTGTATTACTTATGAAGGGACAAATGAGGTTAAGCAATCAAGACTCAATATCTTGTTACATGACTACGAATTATTTCGCATGAAACCTAATGAATCTATATCTGACATGTACATAAGATTCACTCAAATTGTCACCTCTTTGCATGCACTTGGTAGGGAATTAACTAATGCTGAAATGGTTAATAAGATTCTTCGTTGTTTACCTACTGCATACGATGCTAAAATTACTGCAATTACAGAGTCAAAAGATCTGAACATTTATTCTATTGACAATCTTCTTGGTTCACTCATTGCTTACGAGCAAGGAGTAAAGTCAAAGAAAGATTGATGCAGGTGAACCAAGAAAGGACAAGAATATTGCACTAAATGTGGAAGAGTCAGAAAGTGAACACTCACAACCTGAGGATGAAGATGATATAGCACTGATGACTAGACAATTCAAAAGCTTTTTAAAGAGGAAGCAGAAGAGACGCCAGCAATGGAATAGAGGTAAGTATAACAGAAATGGCAAGGTTTCTAATGAAGTGATTTGTTATGAATGCAGGAAACCAGGTCATATAAAGACTGATTGTCCAAAAACTCAAAGCCACTCCTAGCAAGGAGAAGGTAGAGGAGAAACCAATGGTAAAGAAGGGCAAGAAGAAGTTTCAAAAGGCTTTTTGGGCGGACTCAGCTTCAGACTCATCTGAGACTGAAAAAGAAGAAGAAGTCACCAACCTTTGCTTAATGGCAGATAAAGCTGAACAATCAGATCAAGAAGAGGTATGTGATTTAACCTATAATGAATTGTTTGAAGTTTCTGAACACATGCATGATGCATATAGGAAAACGAAAAAGATGCATGCTAGTTTAGTTTTAGAATTTGAAGAGCTTAATAAGGAACACGAAATCCTTAGGAAAGATCATGCTTTAATTGATAGCAACCACATGAAACTACTTGATGAATATGATGACTTGAATAAAAATTTTTGAGAATTTAAAATCATCCTATGCTGAACTTGAAAAAGAATTTGAAAAATTTAAGGATGAATCTGAGCACAAGACATATAGAGTAAACTATACAAATCGAATCTTGAAGGAAATGAATTCATTTTACAAACTTACTATAAGAGCTCTCGAGGATAATAGGAACCCCCCCTAAACTTGAAGATTTTACAAATCCTAAATATTATCCTAAATTCATGAAATCCCTTAGAAGACAATCATATGAGAGAAAACATAGGAATATTTTTCCTAATGTTAAATGTAACAATTGTGGATTTTTGGGACATATATCTCACACCTGCACTTTAAAGATTAAACCTAATTTGGTGTGGAGAATTAAGATGCATAAACCTAGACATATCATACATGCATCTGATTATAAATTTCATAAAGGTGAACCCAAACTAGTTTGGGTTCCCAGGTCTAACATTTGAGAATTTTGCAGGTATACTCTCACACAAGACCTCGTGAGAGTATATGGTACCTGGACAGCGGATGTTCTAAGCACATGACTGGAGATACTGCTCAATTCATAACGCTGGAAGCCAGGAGTGGAGGCAAGGTTACACTTGGAGATAATACCACAAAGAAAGTGGTTGGATCAGGTATGATTGGAAACTTGAAAAATTTTTTTATAGACAATGTTTTATTAGTTGAAGGCTTAAAACATAATTTGCTTAGCATAAGTCAGCTATGTGATAAGGGCTATAATGTAAAATTTTTACCTACTAGCTGCATAATTAGCCTAAATGGGAAAATTGTTTTAAATGGAAAAAGGGTGAACAATGTCTACATGCTAGATTTAAATTGTATTCAATCTCCTACTGCTTTTTGTTTGAAAAACTGTATCTGATGAATCATGGCTTTGGCATAGGAGACTTTGTCATTCTAGTATGAAAAATCTTAGAAAAATTACCCAAAAGAATTTGGTTAGAGGAATACCTAAACTAGACTTTACTAAGGACCACCTATGTGATGCATGTCAATTAGGAAAACAAGTGAAATCCTCTTTTAAGTCCATTAAAGATCTTAGGACCAGTAAACCTTTAGAAATTCTTCACATGGATCTTTTTGGACCTGTAAGCACTGTTAGTCTAGGAGGAGGAAAGGTATATGGATTTGTTATAGTAGATGATTTTTCAAGATTCACCTGGGTTAAATTTCTTTTTCATAAGAGTGAATCATTTGAGGAATTCAGAAATTTTTTCAACTTGGATACAAAGAAAAACTAGGATGTGAAATAATTTCTATACAAAGTGATCATGGAGGAGAATTTGAAAATGAAAGATTTGAAGATTTCTGTAAAGAAAAGGGGATTGATCACAATTTTTCTGCACCTAGAACTCCTCAACAAAATGGAGTAGTTGAAAGAAAGAACAGAACATTAATAGAAGCCGCCCGAGCAATGTTAGCAGAATACTCACTTCCTAGATATTTTTGGGCTGAGGCGGTTAGCACTGCATGCTATGTTCTGAATAGGGTGAATGTGAGATCAAATTTGAATAAAAACACCCTATGAGTTGCTAAAAGGTAGAACACCAAATTTGTCTCATTTGCATGTATTTGGTTGCAAGGTGTTCATACATAATAATGGAAAATCTGCCTTAGGAAAATTTGATCCAAAATCAGATGAAGGAATTTTTGTTGGATATTCAAGTGTTGGAAAATCTTATAGAGTATTCAACAAAAGAACTTTAGTCATTGAAGAAACCACACATGTTGTTTTTGATGAAAATGGAAACATGGAAGAGCCAAAAGTTGTTGAAGAAGAAATTGAAGAAAACTCCCAAAAGATAGATAGATTAAATTTGGAAGAAAATGTGGAAGAAAATTTAGATAGAGAAGACCCTTTGCCTAGAGATTTGAGATTTTCTAAAAACCACCCAAAGGAATTAATCATAGGTGAACCAAGTGAGGGTGTTAGAACTAGGCGTGGATTAAACAAGGAAGTCAATCATTCAGCCTTTATTTCAACTGTTGAACCCACTAACATTGATCAAGCACTTTCAGATGAATTTTGGATATTGGCCATGCAAGAAGAGTTAAATCAATTTGTAAGAAATAAAGTGTGGGAACTAACTACAAGGCCAAAAGATCAAAGTGTTGTTGGAACCAAGTGGGTGTTCAAAAATAAAATGAATGACTCAGGAGTAGTCATTAGAAATAAGGCTAGATTAGTAGCTAAGGGGTATAATCAAATTGAAGGAATTGATTTTGAGGAAACTTTTGCTCCTGTAGCTAGACTTGAAGCAATTAGGGTTTTACTAGCCTTTGCCTGCTTTAAAGGTTTTAAATTGTTTCAAATGGATGTCAAAAGTGCCTTTTTAAATGGAGTAATTGAAGAAGATGTTTTTGTAGAACAACCTCCAGGTTTTGAAAATTCTAAATTTCCAAATCATGTTTTCAAATTAAAAAAAGGCATTATATGGATTGAAACAGGCACCTAGGGCTTGGTATGAGAGGTTAAGCACCTTCCTACTTGAAAGATCTTTTGAAAAAGGAAGTGTGAATACAACTCTCTTTTTAAGGAAAATTGGAAAGGATATACTTATTGTTCAAATTTATGTAGATGACATCATCTTTGGATCTTCAAATAAACATCTTTGCGATGATTTTTCTAAAACAATGAGTAGTGAATTCGAGATGAGTCTAATGGGAGATTTAAATTACTTTCTAGGATTTAGCATTAAGCAACTTGAGGAAGGTACTTTTCTTAGTCAAACCAAATATATTAAGGACATCCTCAAAAAATATGAAATGGACAATGCTAAACCTGTTAGTACACCAATGAGTTCTTCAGTTCAGTTGGATAAAGACCTTAAGGGAAAATCTATTGATCAAAAGAAATTTAGAGGGATAATTGGATCTTTACTTTACTTGACTGCTAGCCGACCAGATATTATGTTTAGTGTTTGCTTATGTGCTAGATTTCAATCAGATCCAAAAGAATCACATTTGACAGCAGTGAAAAGGATTTTAAGATATCTACTAGGAACTCAAAACTTAGGAATTTGGTATCCTAAGTTTAGCTCTTCATTTGAAATTATTGGTTACTCAGATTCTGACTTTGCAGGCTGTAGAGTGGATAGGAAAAGTACTTCTGGAACATGTCAATTCATTGGAAATTCATTAGTTTCATGGTCTAGTAGAAAACAAAATTCAGTGGCATTATCTACTGCAGAAGCAGAATACATTGCATTAGGAAGTTGTGTGGCACAAGTACTTTGGTTAAAATAACAGTTAATTGACTTATGATTAACTATAGGCACTATTCCAATTTATTGTGACAATACTAGTGCAATTTGCATTTCCAAAAATCCTATTCAACATTTTAGAACCAAACACATTGATATAAGGCATCATTTCATAAGGGATCATGTATCCAAAGGAGAAATTGAACTCATACATGTTTCAACTGAAAATCAACTTGCAGACATTTTTACAAAACCTTTAGTCTTTGATACCTTCAGTACTTTAAGAACAAGGCTTGGTGTTATTGATTTGAATGCTTAACCAAAATGTCTTTGCAACATTGATACTTGTTGTGTTTTGTTTTTGTGATTTTGTGAATTTTGTGTGTTTTTGAATGAATTATTTTTGGATTTATGATTTTGTCTTATGTTTTCTGTGTTTTTTGATTGTTTTTGTTGATTTTGTTAAATTAAAAAATTTAAAATTAAAAATTGTTTTTGGAGGAAATCGTCCAGGACGAAAATTTTTGTACGGGACGATGTGTAAAGAAACAGTTTGCACGAATTTAAACCGTTTTGAGAGCAGTTTTTTATTAGATCGTCTGTACGATCTGTGATCGTCCAGTACGAATTTTTTTCTTTTCTCAAACGTCGGGACGATTGAATGCAGCGGTTGAGTGGATAAGACAGTTTCTAATACGAACTTCGTCTGTACGAAATTTTTTCGTCTGTACGAACATGTGTCAGTTCATTGTAGAGGACGGTTTTCAAGAGTCATTAAAACGAAACACTTTTCGATCGTCTGTACGAAATTTTTTCGTATGTACGATCGGTCAAGTCAAAAAGCCTGTACGAAGGGTCGCATCGTAAGTTGTGTTGAATACGAAAAGCCGTTACATTTTTGGACGAATTGGATCGTCTGTACGAAATTACTTCGTCCAGACGAACGATAATTTTTCATCCAGGACGAATATTTTCGTCCAGGACGAACGTATCGTTTTTCTTTAAATATGAAGGCTTTCAAACTTAACAATCACACTTTCAAACATCTTTTTCAATCCCTTTCTACATCAAATAACCTATGTCCTCCTCTAGCAAAAGACAAAAAGTTTTGGCGAAGAAACCTAACAGGAATGCCCCAGACAACTTTCTTTCCAAGGCAAATGAGGAATCTTTTCCTCGTTTTGCATCTGCAAAAATCACTCCGTCTCGCATTCTTATCCAAACAGAGTTGAAATTTAGGGTATTACACCTCTTCGTCTCAACCCAATTTCATTTCATTCTTTCTCTTGTCCACTTATACAATAAGCAAACCTACCATTACTTCCTAGCCAACATGAGTTTCAATTCTGACCACTCTATCATTAGTTCTTTTGTTTTTTAAAAAAAAAGTTGAGATCACCAAGCACGACCTTGGTGCATTTTTAAACTTAAGAACTGAAGGATATAGAGCCCACGCCCTAGCATCAGAAAACACCTTCCAATGGTTTTAAATCAATAGGGTAATTAGAGAAAATGCAATTGACAATCATGTTACTAGAGTGGCCGGTATGACCCAAGATGCCCGAATCATCCAGCATATCCTTAGATCCTCAATTATTCCTAAAGCTGGTGATAGGATTAACATTACTCCTCTCCTTTCTTGTCTAACTTTTTTAATCATGAAAAGACAACCTATTGATGAAGCCCAACTCATCCTAGATCATATCTATGGGCTTTCAGAAATAGGACATCCTGATCAGAAGAGGAAGAAGAACATTTCTTTAGGGCACTTGATTACTTATATTTTGGAGAAGAAGTACAATATAGTGCATCCTGATGAGGAATATGAAGAGCCAGTTTACTACAACGATGCATCATTCAGACTGCTCTTCAAGGAGGAAAAAGAAAAAGAAAAAGCATATGGCAGTGCTTCAGAAGAAGAAGAAGAAGGAGTGCAAGCTTCTGCTTCTCAATCAGATTACCAGAATCTGATTGAGAGATTTGATAGACTAGAGACTCACATTGATCAAAGGTTTGATCAATTTGATGCTCATCTTACGCAGCAGCAACATGATATTGGTAATATTAGAGATGAAGTTCATGAAATAAATACCAATGTAATGTTGATGGCCTCCTACTTCAACCTCTTTGGCGGCATTCCTCCTCCTCCTCCTCCAGAACAGTAGAAGTTTTTTTTTTTTGTGTGTCTGTTGTATTTTTTGTTTTGTTGTTTTGTTTTTTATCTTATATGTGTTATTGTGATGTGTTTGTTTAAGTTCAATGTTTTTTATGTAATTTTTTTTTTAATCAATGAAAGTTTGTTTGTTTTAGATTTGTTTTGAAATGTGGCTAATCTTTATGAATTTCATTAATATTATTTTTAATCTACATTGTGCTCAAATTCGATTGTAATGTGAGATTATCTATATTAGAAAATCTAGACTTTCTAAATTTATAATTTGTTTATAACTTGTTGTATTTAGAATTTTTAAATTCATGTCTATTCATTTAGACTACATAAAATTTAATATTGTTATTGCAATTTTGATGTTTTCTTATTTTGTGTTTCTATGCTCAAATGATATTTATGCACCTAGAAATATTTGAAATGTTAGATTATAGATTTTGGAAAGAATTGGTCAAATTACTCTTGAACATTGTACAAATGTACAAAAATCAAAAGGGATTCACAAAAATTTGCAAAGTGAAAAAGAGGCACAAAATAAGCCCAACCAAAGAAAAATGCACAAAAATGTGCTTCAAAACTTTAAAAAGATGTGCAAAGCACCACATGAGGTAATTCTCTTCTTTCCAAATTCGTTTAATCTCTTAATTCAAGTTGATCTAATGTTCATTTATATTTCTATTGAACTTTGAAATATAGAATTTTGTGATTTTCAAAAAATTTAAATTGAAAAATAAAAATATTGTTCTTTAATGCCTCCTTAGTAAAATTTTAATGTAAATTTTACAAATCATAAAATTATTCAGGGGGGGAGTTTAGGAGATAAGAGATTTGTTTTAACTTGAAAATGCCATACTAACAGGGGGAGTTTAGGAGAATTGTTTTTTTAACCATCATCAAAAAGGGGCCATCAGATTGTTTGAATAGAATTTGCTATTTGAATGATTTATAATTGTGCAACTTATGTAGTTTTGATGATTCCAAACATTATTGTTCAAATGTATAGTTATCTCCTATCAATTTCAGAAGATTTGCACTTGCTCTTGTGTGTACTAACATTTCAGGAAAATCAGACTCCAGACTACGAAAACTTCAAATCAAATTCAACATGAGACTTTGAATTAATTTTGAAAGGGAGTGATTGTAATTAAGTGAATAAAATCTCACACACACAAAATAAGGAGATCTTGAAATTCTATACTGATCGTACAAGACGATATTTATCGTACTGGACGATCTGTCAGTTATCTCCTATAGAGCACTTGGAACGAATAGGAACTTGCTTGAAAATTTTTTTTTCTAAGTCCTATTCGTCCAGGACGAATTTTAATATCGTTCCGGACGATGGGTTCTCTGTAAAATTTTGTCAAGACGAATTTTACCATCGTACGAGGCGACCAGTCCTCTGGAAAAATTTCGTCCAGACGAAAATAATTATCGTACCGGACGAACAGCTCTCTGGAAAATTTTCGTCCAGACGAAACCAAATTATCGTCCCCGGTGATTGGTCCTCTGGAAAATTTTCGTCCAGACGAAATAAATAATCGTCCAGGACGATCGGCTCTTTGGAAAATTTTCGTCCAGACGAATAAATTTTCGTCCAAACGATAAACCGACTTAGAACAGTTTTCAGCAGTTTCTAGAACCGACCTTGTAATAACCGTTCGTACTGGACGAACCTAGTTCGTACAGGACGATCAGCTGTACGAAGTCATTTCATACACATATACAAATTGGGTCGTTTCAGATCGTTTAAGTAAAATCGTCCAGGACGATCCAGGATCGTACGGGACGATCCACTGCGTACAGAATTAAAATTATGCAGTTTTTGGGCGGTTTTTTTCATGTCTTTTGTATAAATAGTCCCAAAATTAGACTGCCACCCAATCTTTTTGTCATTTGATCTTCGTGCCTATTGAGAGAATAGCCAAGGGGAGAGTGGAAGAGAGCATTCAAAGGAGGATTCCTACCATTGGAGCAAGAAGGGTTCACTTGGATTGCTAAGGTAAGAATCTCTACTTGTGAAATTGGATTTCTTCACTCTTTTCTTTCTTCCTTCTAGATTCGTGTGAGAAGATCATTCAAGAAGGTCCGGTTCTCTGTCGACACTTGGAGAGTGTGAATAGACGTGGGTTCTCTGCCTACACTAGGAGAGTGTAAAAGGAAGAAGGTTCTCTGCCTACACTTGGAGAGTGTGAACAGCCGTAGGTTCTCTGCCCACACTAGGAGAGTGTGAAAGGACGACGGTTCTCTGCCCACACTAGGAGAGTGTGAAAGGACGACGGTTCTCTGCCAGCACTGTGGATTGTGCAAAAGGACGACGGTTTCTCTGCCGCACCGGGGAGTGGTGAAAAGAGTGTTTTGTACAGGCTTCTCCGCCTTGCTGTGGGTGCTAAAGGAGAGTCACTTTGTGGTATTAGTGCAATACTCAGAGGGTGCCTCTGAGGAGTGGATGTAGGTCTGGTTATAGACCGAACCACTATAAATCTGGTGTCATTTACTTTATTGCTTTTACGTTTCCGCATTTTAAATTTCAGTTTTAACAACTCTGTGGTTGAAAAACATTTTTCTACAAACTTTAAAAGAAAAATTTTATTTCGGTTCAACTTTATTATTAAGAGGGTTTAAAATTTTTAAAACTACCAATTCACCCCCCTCTTGGTAGCCGTGGGACATTTACTTAGGCTTAACAACCTAATTACTAGACTCAACAACTAATACTTAAATTTTAATCTAAATCCCCTTTTAAGCCTTAATAAATTCAGAACTTTTCTAGACAACTTTAACTAATCACCCACTTTAGGATCTACCCCAGCCACATGACCTTTTACACACACTTTAGATGATGTGATAGGACAACCAACTCTAGATCTAGGTTAGGCCAGTGTTTATTTTACTGCTGTGTGCCGGATTTTTCGTAGTTTTCACTGCATGTTGTGAATGAAATTGCTTTGTTGTGTCTGCTTACTTTTTCTGCACTATGTGGATGGATTGATGTGTTTGTCGAGTATATCACCCTTAGGTTAGGTACAATCTGGATGTTCACACAGTCTTCTACAGGTGGCCACACTCATGCAGGGCAATAAAAGGGGGCTAAGTCAATAAAAAAATTATCAATTGTTATAACTACTTGCACAGGTGCTTCAGCTGCTAAAGCCCCCAAATAAAAAGAGCGTGGCCAGTGTGTATACTTACTTTTCTGCTCAAATATAACCGCTTGGGAATAATTGCTTTTCATTCATTAACTGCTTAGGATAACCCTGCAGGTGAGTCTAGATTTTATTTTCAAATAAATGTAATTTGTGAAATTATTAAGTGTTGTGAAAATTAGCTTTGAGTTGGGATATATAGGTCCAAAGCTTGGACTCCGAAGAGAAATGGATGCCCCTAAGGGGAGTAGACCTTTTCTATTTGGAGATCCATATTTGGGCCACACTCCTCCCTACCCAAAGGGGAAAGAGTGGCCTTCCCCTTAAAGGAAGTGCCCTCTTATCCATTTGGGTAGTCCAGTACGAAGAATCCAAGGAGATTGAAGAAAAAGGAGCCCAAAGAAGAATAAGACTGAAGATTTGAAGATTGAGAATATCCCACTCAAAACTACTTGCGTCATTACTAGGTCTAGAATCCGGGTTGTTGTCAGTGGTGCCCGGCCACTTTACTTTCTACAAAATTCTGGTTTGTAATAAGCAAGGCAACTTTTCCTATGGACATTTATTGATTAATTAATTTATACTTGATGTGTCTAATTGATTGCCTTTAGGATTGCCTGTTTTTCTTAGTTTTTTTGGCGATTGTGTGCCGCTTTTGTTTTCACCTGGATACGTGAGGCTCATGAGGGTGTGAAAGTTTTATACTCATAATCTTAAATATCTAAAATTTTAGCGAGTCTAAATAACATAGAAATATAATGAACTTAGGGAATTAGCCGGGGATCGACCCCGGGGTCGCATGCATATTTTTTTGCATTATTCTTTCCTTGTTTTAGACCCTTTCCCGCCTGCGGGTAGAGTCCGGATAGTCTGACCTATGAGGATGAGGTGCCGGACCCGGGGAAGTCCATTCTTCTAAAAAATTTATTTTCTAAGCCTATTTTTAAAAATTTCAAGCATATCTGATTTAGAGTTATTAACCAGCATGCATCGCATTAGAAACAAATTAAAAGAGTCAAAACTTTAATTTCATGAGTTTTAGCATTTTAGCACCCAACATAAGTCAAAGGGGCCAATTAGGGAAAATCTATATGTCGACCCCAACTCTCCAAACCTTTAAATAAAACGTCTCCACCATTCTTTCATAAAAGACCGGATTCATATATTTTAAACCGATTAGGTGGTCAGCTGGCTCCCCAATCTAGGCCAGGGTAAGTCCAGGTTCTGCACTGCATTAGTTAGGTTCAGACGACTGTGGTCCAGCGTCCACAAAATAGATTTAGGATCTGGGGCAGATCTTTGATTATAAAACCCCAAATTTCGGGAATATAATCTCAAATTTCTAATAAAATGCTCAACTCTAATTAAAGCTTCAATTCAATCCTAAAACATAAAGCCCAACACTTAGATTAAGTTGGGACACTTCCGGATGGTTATGGAATCTCAAAGTGTCCCCTACCTTTCCTCCTTTAACTCCATTAATAACTGCTCAATTTTGATCCATTCCCTATTGAATTTCCAAGAAATTTACTTCTCCTTTTGATATCACTCCTAGAAATTCTAACGAAATTCTGCCACCATTTCAATCGGGAGTTTTCGTAGGAGATCCTATCTACCTACGATATAATTAACTACGAGGGCTTGCGCTCGTAGGAGATTTGGAACCACACACACACCTACTTTTAAATTTGATTTTTTTTCGAAAACCCATTAGATTTCTTTGGGAGAAAGAGAAGAATGATTGCCGCTATTACATTAGGAAGATTGTTGTCAATGGTGTTATCCCCCTTCGGGGAGATACATCCTTCTTTGATAAGACTATTGGATGTTAATTCAACAATAATATTCGTTAAATATCATAATCGGATGTTTAGTTAAATTTCATCATATTCTCTCAGAGATATATGAAATTTTTCTTTAGAATCCGATCATGACATTTAAGATGAGTCCCATAATTCTAGGCATGAACACCACTATGAAATTCTATCTTCATCCCCCGGGGTAATATAACTTTTCTAGTGGGTCGATTCGACTTTAGAATTATAATTGAATCTTAATTTTAAAATTCCCAAAGAAAACTAATATTTTTCAAAACATGTTTTCAAAAATCCACCAATAAAAATGGCACGCCCGGTGGGACCAAATTTCTCTCCCTATCTTTAATAATGGCAGAATTTCATTTCATCGGTAGTTTTAACTATCATTTCTTCTGTTGGTCCTTCTACCCATTTCTTCCTTGAGTGAGTGTGGCCAACATCTAAGATAAAATAAATATTAAAAGAGAGGTTGTACCTCCAAAATTGGTTTTATCTAGATTTTCGTTCTGATTTTGACCTTCTGCCCCGGCCCAGCCTGTGAGGCGACAGTGTCAAATCAGATCCTTGGATATCCTTTTCAATCTTATGGATTTATGGTCAATAAATTTCACATTCAACATATAAATCCTTAAAATTGAAAAGAATTCAAAAACTTTTGATTTCGGACATCTCAAAGTACTTTAGTCTTAACCCCCTCACTCCCCCTTTGACCTCCGGGGGTGGGGAGGGTTAGACTATTCCTTTTACCTGGGTTCTCTCACAATTCTATAAGCCTTCAGGCAAGGGGAAACTCTGTCCGTTGTGTTTTGGAGTCTGTGAGAACCCCCCCCCCCCCCCCCCCCCCCCCCACCTTAAACCCTCCAAGATTCAAAATTTCTTCAAAATTTTTTTAAAAAACTCTAGGTTGTCATGTGTTGCCCCATACGACCTTCTTATGGGCTAACATATGTCAAATATTTTTTTAGAAAACCTTTTGGCATGTACTTAGTCTCTTTACCCTACTAACATATGTTAAGCAATATCTTTCGCTGCTCGACATGTGTTGGAGGGTTGAGATTTTCTTACAGGCCTTAATTTTCAAAAAAAAAAAATTATTTATTTCATCTCCCTTTTAAAGAAAATCTAATTTCAATCCTCTCTTTAACTTTCAGAAAATCCCAAATGGCTGGTCAATTGATTTTCTCTTTCGACCGAGAGTTGTCCTCGACTGTTAATGACCAAGGAAGCACTATCATTTTTGGAATGGGATTCAGTACTCTTGAGCTCTCCATGGATGGACACTAGATTGTTAGTTTGGATGCCAGTAAGGAAGTTCCCCTAGTGGTTGAGTTGATTGTGGGATCTGCACGTACCCTGCTAGTAGTTAGTGATGACCAGAAACAGTCTGAACCAGTTGTTGAGCCTCCCACTGAAGTCAAATCTGTTTTTGAGGAAGGGTCTAGTTCTGGACTTAGCTTCGCCACTAAGAATCAGAAGAAAAACTATTTGACGAGACTTAGAAAGAAGATCTCTAAGGCTAAGAGAGTTGTACCCTTTAAGACCTTAGCTCAAGTAGAACCTGAGGCTGCTGAGGAGCTACCTATTCCTGCTTCCTCTCCCCTCCTAAAGGGGAGTCGCTTCTACCCCGTGGCTTCAGCTCAAGGGGAGGAGAGGGCAGCTAGGATAGCCCGTTCCCCACCATGCCCGATCGACTACTCGACTAAGAAGACTCAGAAAGAAAAACATCTCCAGAGGATAAAGACTTTAAGAAACATAATTCATACCTGCGCTGCACAGTCTGGACAAACTAAGGAGGAGTATGTAAAACAACTAAAGGGAGTGATATCACACCGCTTTCAAAAAGAAGTGTTGAAGGAAGAAGTATCTGAGGCAAAGAATTTGACCCCACAATTCGTTAGGAAGAATAAGAAGTATGTTAGACAGCCCGCAACTTCGGTACTGGTTGATGGGTATCACAGGGTGCCACGCCCTCCGTCCTCTCAAACGGAGGGTATTGTGTTGACTGGGTCCGAGAGAGGCCACCATCCTACTAGTAGGCCCCCGGTACCCCCACATAAACCTGTGCGATTGGCCTCAATGATTGTTAAGCCAAAGGGGGTTGAGATTCAAAAGTCCATGGACATTAAAGGAAAAAGACCCAAATCTCCTGAAAAGAAATATGTGCCAAAGAGAACTAAGTTGGAGAGTCTGCCACCACCTCCTAGAACTTCTAAGTTTATTTTACAGCTCCAACGAGTTCCAGCCAACCCTACTCCGATTTCAGTTGACTTGATGGATGTCCAGACTAGTACCCCAGTTGTCACAGTTGACAGTCCTACCACAGCCAGTTTAGTTCAAGACCCAATAACCACCACCCCTGTTGTCCTAGTTGATGATCCCCAAGGTCCGAGTGTCATTCCTAGGCTCCCTAGTCAGGCGTCTGGGGACCTTACTTTGCCAGATGTAGGAGCTATCACTTTACAAGCTCCTGCTTCTCCCCCCGAGGTATATGTCCCTCTCCCCGTAGAGGATGCCACTCTTCTGACTACCAGTTCTGGGATAGTCGAAGAGGAGAGAATTGACCAGGATCTAGAAATGGAAGAAGAACCGGATACAAAGTCTCAACCAGATCCTAATCCAAAACTTACAGAAATCATTGCCCTCCTGGATTCTGAAGAATTATTCGATATGGCTGAGTACAAAGGATACTTACCCCTCGATCCTAAGTCAATTGGGGATAGACCGGTTGAGGAGGTAGTTCAAGAAATAAGAAACATTTTGTTGAATAAAGAGGGAATGGCCTCTTTTGACCCTGAGCTGGATGATCTCCTTGGAGATGAAGATGATTATGTTGGTAGCATTCATATGGTTGAGACTAGGGGATCTAATAAAGAAGCTGAGCCCAGCAAATGTCGATCTGTTAAAGATGATGATTCACATACTGTTGAGTCAGATTCAGATGAGTCTGTAAAGGCCAGAGATGAAGAGCACATAAAAAACTTGGAGACTCAGCTTGCAAGCATGATGTCACAAGTTAGGGAGATGCAAGAAAAGTTGGATAAGTCATAGCAAGAGTCTCTTAAAATCTAGCAGTCAGCTCGAGAGCTCATAGAAAAGGCTAAGAGGGCAGAATTTAGTTCTAAACCCCTCGAGCACCACCCGTGACCCTTCCTTGTCCGGTAGAAGCACCTCCAGTTTACCCCACAGTTTCCACCACTCCTCTGATTCCGCCTCAGAAGGACATTAAGCAACTAATTGAGGACCAGGTAAGGGAGGCCTTAGCCTTTCGCAAGGAACCGCGTCTATTCCAAAGGGTAGACCTTACCCCGAAGAATATGACTTAGTTTCTTACCCAAGGGGCTTTGTGCCACCAACTTTTAAAATTTTCACCGGAATTGAAAATCCGAGACAGCATATGGCCCACTTCCGAGCAAGCTGTTGCAATGCATGAGGGTCATATGCTCTACTGTTTCGCCAATTTGTGAGTAGTCTATCCGGCGTTACTTTTGAATGGTACACTGATCTGCCCAACGATTCAGTAAGAACCTTTAGCGAGCTAGAAAACCTCTTTCTTAAGAGATTTTCTGGAGCGCAACAACGCACCACCGTGGGCGATCTTGTGGTTGAAAATCAAAAAGCCGGGAGAGTCTCTAGTTGAGTACATCTTGAGGTAGCGAAACCTCTCGATGAAGTGTGAACCCCAGTTGCAAGAGCAACACACTGTGGAGATTCTCTTGAAGAATATCCACGGCCCTGTTGCTTTTCTCCTGAAGGGTTTCACTATTAAAACTTTTAAAAAACTTCTTAATAAGGCTAGCAATTTGCAGGAAGAGGCTCCTAGGATGTCATTCTTACGAGAGCAGTCTGAAGATAAGAAGGGTCCTAAATTAGTGAAAACTTTTGAAAAGAAAGCTGTGGTCTCTGCAGTAGATAAGGGAAAGAGGCCAGTGGTTAGTCAGCCTAGCACTCCACCTCCACCACAGCCACCTCAGAAGCAGCCCTTTTAGATAGTTCCTCAGCATACTAGAGATCTCGCCTTCATCCCTTTTAAAGAGAGATTGGCAAAGCCTTATCCATTTAAAAGGGATTCAGTTAAGAAGATCTTCAAGAGCTTGTTAAAGAAACCTGATTTTCAGTTGCCAGAGGCTAGGAGACCTGAGGATGAGAGTAAGAAAGATGATCCCAAGTATTGTCCATACCATTGGATGCTTAGTCACCCACTTGAAGACTGTGTTGTGTTTAAAGACTAGCTTGAGAGGAACTACACTCAAGGTAACATTATAATTCCTAAAGAATACTTGGTCGATCCAGAAAAGGCTTCAGTTAAATCTATCTCAGGTAATCTCCTTAATTCTTCTCTTTCTATTGAAGATGGTTGGGACATTGCTTTGTCCCGGGCATTTAAAAAGTTGATTAACAAGTCTTTTCGTCTTTCTCAACAGCTGACTACGATAGCCCAGGCCCCGGTGTGGAAGGTTGACCTGGACGCTTCGCAGAAGGATGTTGAGCCACTTCCCTCTCCAGTAGTCGTAGGAACTACTGAGAAAAATGTAAAAGAAAAGAAAGATGATTTTGTAGAGAGGAAGTGTGTGGATGGGAGATGTATTAAAAAATGCGGATGGTGGTGTTAAAACCCTTTCCCCTCTTTTGTTATCTGACTTTTACTTTGCCCCATCAAAGGCGAAGGGTCAACAGATGAATAAAAAACATCATTCTACTTCTGTCTTGATGATTGGCCATGAATCTCAAATGCAAATTGATGACTCTCCTATTTTAAGTCAAACTCCTAATGAAATAAATCTTGATGTTAATCAAACCGACCTTCCCGAGTCGACTACTCAAGAAGATGTCGAATGTGAAGCCTTATCAGAAAGTGATTTCCCCCAATTTGATTTTCAGGGAAGTCCTATCGAGATAGAGTTTTCAGATTATGACTCTCTTTCGGGAAACGATGATCCAATGCCTACAGTGAGTGTAGACACCGCTCTAGTCTGCCTGCCCGAGGATATTGAGCAGATGCAACTCCGTGGCGGTAAAGTCTTACCTCGTAGGTTGCCCCCTCAGGACAAGGGCAAGAAATTCCCGTTCGAAGCTCTAAATCTAGATTCCCCTCAGCAACCAGAATTCCCTTTAATTCCTCCGGGTTTCGAGTCTGTCGTTCCTAAGATTGATTACAACGTACTAGCCCACCTTAGGAAATTGCCAGCAAAATTAAGTATTTATGACGCCCTCCTTCTCTCCAAAGAAATGAGGGAGTCTTTAATTAAAGCACTTCTCGACCCTGAGATTTGTTTAACACAGTTGGCTGCAACTTCAGAAGGTGGGGCTCTCTACTTCAAAGAGGTTCTCGGGGTTACCTTCTCTGACGAAGATTTACTCTTAGGAACTGCTGATCACAACCGCCCCCTCTACATTACCGTAGATGTGGGAAACTTCAAGTTATCAAGAGTCCTTGTTAATCTGGGTGCATCGGTCAACGTGATGAACATAAAGACTCTTGCTTATCTCAGAGTTGATACTAGCAAGCTTTCAACCGACAGGTTGGTGCTTCGTGGGTTCAACAAGAAGGGTGAGAGAGCTTTAGGTTCAATCACTTTACTCCTAGAAATAGGAGAGCTAAAAATTGAAACTAAATTTCATATAATTAATTCAACTACGTCCTTTAACACTCTTCTAGGTAGACCTTGGATTCACGAATATAGAATGGTTCCATCTACCTTGCACCAATGCGTTAAGTATCAACGAGACAGCATTGAACATGTGATTAAGGGTGATCTGCAACCATTCTCAATTCAGGAAATTGGGATCTACAAAGATGCTACATATTTCATACCAAAAGGGTCCTCGTCTCGTTCTAAATTGGAGATCAAAATTAAGGAGCAAATGGTTGGGCAAAAAAATTTGACCAAAAGAAAGAAAAAGATAAAAATATCAATCAAGAAATGAGACGATCGAGTAGTAGTGAAGACGACTCTGATATCGTTGTCCTTAGGCCTCCAAGCACATTACCTCAAAGAGGTAGGAGGATGGCTTTAAGGGCACGAGGTCGAGGCCGTGCTTCATTAGATAGAAGAGCAGCACCTGTGTATATTGATTTGGAATCAGACTCTGATGGTGAACTAGAAAATCAAGGTGCTGCCCTCTCACTCGATTACCAGAACATAAATACTCCTCCAAAATTTGATCTCACCTTAGACCAGGACAGTGACCCTGAGGTAGATACTTCAAAAGTTAAAAGTGACGAGCCTGAATTAATAATGTATGAAAAGCTCAATAAAAGAATTGAGGCCCTTTCTCTGAACCCACTGTCGGCAAGCAGGATTGTAGGGTTAGAAGTCAAAGTGGCCCCCAACTTGGATGATGAAGTTAAGAAAGTCCAGAAATTCTTCCCTGGCTCCTCCTCCGCAAGGGATGAAGGTGATGTAACCCTTGAGGAGGCAGATTTCAATGAGTTAATGGAATTACCTTTCGGCTACTTCCCTGTTTGTGTAAAAAATACTTTTTCTAAAGGTTCTATACCATACCGATGGACTAAGGGTCAAGCTAGATACCATGAGAATATTTGGCGAACAAAGATAAATAAAAATCCAACAAGTGGTATTGGCTTTGGAACTGTTAGTTCATTTGATGATGATGAGTATTGCCTGATGATAACTTACCATCTCGATTCTCCAAATGTCCCTACAAATCCCTCCTGTCCTCTAAATGGGCTCTGTTTGGAGACTTTAGACGATCCCGATGATCTTCAAGTTCGGGATGCACCCCCTGAATTTGAAGAGGAAATTAAATCTACAGTCGATGAGTTGAGAGAAATTAACCTGGGAAACGATGATGACCCCCGCCTGATTTTCATAAGTACTTTGTTGAGCGAGGGAGAAACCCAAGATTTAATTCAATTGTTGTCCGAGTTCATGGAATTCTTTGCCTGGACATACAACGAAATGCCAGGTTTACCTGCTGAGGTAGCGGTTCATAAACTTGGAGTTCGGCATGATACCATTCCTGTTAAACAAGCTCCTCGACGCATGCGCTTAGAGATCGAGTAACAAGTTGTTTCTGAAGTTAAGAAATTGGCAGAGGCCGGATTCATTCGAGAGGAATAATATCCCTCTTGGGTGGCCAGCATCGTGCCAGTTCGAAAGAAAAATGGTCAAATTCGAATTTGTATCGACTATAGGTATCTGAATAAGGCATGTCCTAAAGACGAGTTCCCTCTACCAATACCAGAACTCATGGTGGACATTTCCTCCTCACATACCATTTTCTCATTCATGGATGGCTCGTCGGGTTATAACCAAATCAAGATGGCCCTAGAAGATGAGAGAAATACTGCGTTTCAGAACCCCTATTGGAATCTTTTGTTATAAGGTGATGCCATTTGGCTTAAAGAATGCCGGAGCAACCTACCAACGGGCCATGACCCGTATCTTTGACGACTTAATTCACAATCAAGTTGAGTGCTATATTGATGATTTAGTTGTTAAGAGAAAGATCAAAGAGGCTCACCTGTATGACTTAAGAGTTGTATTTGAGCGGTTGTGCCGCTACTATTTAAAGATGAACCCCTTGAAGTGTGCCTTCGGTGCCACCTCAGGGAAATTCTTAGGATTCGTAGTAAGACACCTCGGAATTGAGATTGACCCTACTAAAATTGAAGCCATCTTAGATATGCCATCTCCTTAGAGCCTTACCCAGTTAAGGTCTCTACAAGGTAGATTGGCGTATATAAGGAGGTTTATTTCTAATCTTTTCAGGAGATGTCAACCCTTTTCTGTCCTTGGAAAAAAAGACACCAAATTCGTATGGGACGAGAAGTGCCAAAATGCTTTCGATGACATTAAACAATACCTTTCTAATCCGCTAGTTTTGGCAGCTCCAATTCCGGGAAAGCCGTTGATTCACTACACTACAACCTTAGATGAGTCTTTAGGCGCCCTATTGGCTCAAGTCAAAGGTGAAGGCAAGGAGAACGCTCTCTATTACCTTAGTCGAAGACTTCTTCCTTCTGAAATCTGATACCCATCAATTGAGAAGCATTGTCTTGCTTAGATTTTTGCAGTTCAGAAACTGAGGCATTACATGCTCTCCCACTCAATCAGTTTGATTTCAAGAGTTAATCCTTTGCAATATCTTATAACCCGACCTACGCTGTCAGGACGCTTAGCTCGTTGGTCTATGATATTACTGCAATTTGAAATTACTTTCACTCCTCTTCGTGCTGTGAAAGGACAAGTCATCGCAGATTATCTGGCAGCACACCCGCTGCCAGCAGATTCTCCTCTGAACGATGATCTACCCGACAAACAAATCATGAGTTTGAGGGAATCTGGCGAGGCCGTCTGGGAATTATTTTTTGATGGAGCAGCATCCTCTCGTAGGAATGCGACCCAACAATCTGTAATTCCTGGAAAGGCTGGAGTCGGTCTAATTTTCATAACGCCGGAAAAAGGAATGATGTATTTTTCCTACCATTTATTGGAGCCCTGCACAAACAACGAAGCTGAATACGAAGCTCTGATAACCGATTTGGAACTTGCAATTCTAATGGAAATTAAAGAGATTAAGATCTTTGGAGATTCCTAGTTGGTGATTAACCAAGTGGTCGGAACTTATAAAGTCTTGAATCCTAATCTCCTAAGATACCACCAGTACACACTTCACTTGTTGGAACAAATTCCTACCGCCACTTTGTATAGGGTTCCCCGTGGAAGCAATTCTACGGCGGATGCCTTAGCAAAACTTGCAAAGGAATTTGCATGTCCTAAGGAGGATTCCATCCCTATAGAGATTCAGTCTCTTATAGATTTGGAGCACATTAGTAAGACTCCCCTTCAGATCCTTTCTGCCTCTTCGACAACCAACGAAGAAGGCGATTGGAGACACCCTTAATCGATTACCTTAAAGAAGGGAAGCTTCCCCAGGATAAATCACTCTCCAACCAGATTAAGAAACGTGCCCTATCTTATGCACTGGTCAACAATTTGTTATACCGTCGGTCCTTCGATCACATGTGGCTGTGCTGTTTGGACCAGCGAGAAGCCCTGAAGATTGTTAATGGGTTCATTCAGGACTATGCGGTGCACATCAATCGGGTCCAAAAATGAAATTGAAGACTAAAAGACTTGGATACTACTGGCCTATAATGATTGACGATTGCATGAATACTGCAAAGCACTGTCATCAATGTCAAGTCCATGGTGTGGTTTTACATCAGCCGCCTAATGTGTTACACCCTACGATAGCTTCGTGGCCCTTCGAGAGTTGGGGGCACAGACATCATTGGGCCGATTGACCCTGCCTCTGTGAGGGGTCATCGTTTTATATTAGCAGCGACTGACTACTTTTTAAAATGGGCGGAAGTAATTCCCCTACGCAATGTAACATGACACTATGTCTTAAAATTTTTTCGTGACCATATCGTATATCGATTCGGCGTACCCCGCAGAATCATATCTGATAATGGGTCCGCATTCAAGTCTACAAAAATCAACAGTTTTGTGAGACGGCATAATATCGATTGGAGATACTCGACGATCTATTACCCTCGGGCAAATGGATTAGCCGAGGCCTTCAACAAAACCTTGGTGCAAATTGTTAAAAAGACCCTTGATGATAACAAACGACAGTGGGATGAGCGGTTGGTGGAAGCTTTGTGGGCTTATCGTACTACTTATAGAACCCCGACCCAATCCACCCCGTTTGCACTAGTGTATGGATCTGAGGCCGTTCTACCCTTGGAAATAAAAATCCCTTCGCTCAGGATTGCAGTTTAGAATCAAATCACAAATGAACAAAATGCAAAACTGCGGTTGGAAGAACTCGAAGGCCTTGAAGAGCGACGTCTACAAGCTCAACAAAGTTTAGAGTTATATAAGTCCAGTATGGTTCAAGCCCATGATAAGCTAGTACGACCTAGGACCTTCCAAGCAGGAGACTTGGTGTTGGTCCTTCGGAGGCCTATCTTAGCCCATCAAAAGTGGGGAGGCAAATTTGAACCTACGTGGGAAGGACCCTTCGTTATAGAGACTGTCTACGAAGGAGGCTCGTATCAGTTAGTAGATTGTAAAGGAAATAACCCAATGTTACCTGTCAATGGGCGTTTCCTTAAGAAATACTATGCTTGATGTAGCTCGTTTTGTCAATTAATGAAATTTTCCTTCTTGATTCGCAGTCTGGTTCTTTCCTTTTTTTTTAAGTTCTCTTACTTTTCAACACTCTTCGCCTTCTCCTTAGGGTCGGATCGTTCCCTCCCTTAGGATCGCACCTCGCTAGTGGTGGAGTACGCCCTCCGTGGCACCACCCTGGCATTTGACCTGGGGATTAGTGGTGGAGTACGCCCTTCGTGGCACCATCATGATTCCCATTCGCTAGTGGTGGAGTACGCCCTTCGTGGGCACCATCCTAGTTTGCCAGTTTTGGTCCTCTATATGGAGCAAGTTTCCTCCCCACATGACCATTCTCTAGTGGTGGAGTACGCCCTTCGTGGAACCATCTTAGTTTGCCAGTTAATCTGCCTATTTGGAGTAAGTCTTCTATCAGCATCCTATAGGCCTAAGGTTGGGTGATGCCCTTCCTTAGACCCAAGGCTAGGTATTCCCTACCTTGGTTTCCAGTTGATCCGTCTACTAGGAGTAAGTCTTCTATCAACATCCTATGGACCTAAGGTTGGATGATGCCCTTCCTTAGACCCAAAGCTAGGTATTCCCTACTTTGGTTTCCAGTTCTTTTGCCTATTTGGAGTAAGTCTTCTATCAGCATCCTATAGGCCTTAGGTTGGGTGATGCCCTTCCTTAGACCCAAGGTTAGATATTCCCTACCTTGGTTTCCAGTTGATCTGTCCATTAGGAGTAAGTCTTCTATCAGCATCCTATGGACCTAAGGTTGGGTGATGCCCTTCCTTAGACCCAAAGCTAGGTATTCCCTACTTTGGTTTCCAGTTCTCTTGCCTATTTGGAGTAAGTCTTATATCAGCATCCTATAGGCCTAAGGTTGGGTGATGCCCTTCCTTAGACCCAAGGTTAGATATTCCCTACCTTGGTTTCTCCCAATTTCCTTGTCTAATAGGTGTAAGCCTTCTATTAGCACCCTATAGGCCTAAGGTTGGAAGATGCTCTCCCTTTTCACTCTTAAGATTCTACTTCTATTCGGTCAATGCCAATGTGTGCAGTATAAGTTCCTTCTACCACACACATTGGGGGTCCATTTGTTGACCTCATTTTTGTATGAGGTCACTAAGGCCCTGTCCTAAGACCCTTTTTAAAGATTTTTTCAAACATCTCAAAACCCAGTCAAAAGACCTCTAATTCAGATTCTATCAGTTGCATACTGATAAGACATATCTCTAAAGGCAACCCACCAAATTTGAGCCCATTCTGAGGTCTTTAACCCCATAATTTAAATCAAAATCCAAAGGCTGTAAAACCTTCAAATATTTACAGCCTATGCCATTGGACTTGCCACCTTGAAGATTCTGACCTTGGAACCTTCACCAAAGCCTATAATCAATTCCAGACCATTAATCCTGATATGTTGATCAATAAACTGCATTTTTCTGGACTCATTTTAGCCCCTAGTGGCCATAAGCCCAAAATGACCAGAATACCCTTTTGGGACTCAAACAGGCATTTCAAACCAATTGAACTCTGAATTGAATGCAATCACTTGCAGCAAGTTTCAAATATCAAATGAAACCTGTTCAACCCATTCCCAGGACCTGGGTCAATCTGGTTGACCAAGTCAACACAGTTGACCTAAAAGGCCCTTTAAGGGTCCAAATAGGTGTTTTAACCTAACTGACTTTTCTAGGCCATGGGACCACTTCCATTGGTCTTGAAACGTCATTTCAAACCTGTTGAGCCTGATCCTAGCCCCTAGGTCAACCAAGTTGACCATGTCAACCCTTTTATTACCCAAATAACCCCTAATAGGCCCAATAAAGCCCATTTAGCCAAATAAAATCTTACAAACCCTGGGACCACATCAGTTAGACTCCAAAGGTCATTTCAAATTGATTGAACCCATTTCCAGGCCAAAAACTCACCTGATTGACCTAGTCAACCAACTTTGACTTAAAGGCCCATTAAAGCCCCAATAGGCATATTTGACCCTAAATAGCCTATTTAATTTCCTGAAACCTCCTCTACCAGACTCCAAATGTTGTCTCAAACCTGTCCAGATTGAGCCCACACCCTGAGTCAACCTGGTTGACTCAGTCAACCTAGGTTGACTCAAAATTTCCTCAAGGCTCTAATGGGTTATTTTAACCCATTCAACCCATGGAATCCTTCTCAGAGCTCCAAAATCAACTCCAAACATAGTCTAACCATGCTTTGGGATGTGGGCCAACCAAACCCATGTACAGTTGACCAAATCAACTCCAAAGTTGGGTCAAACCTATTCCAAGCTCCAAATCAAACTCAAACCTTAAACCCTTCCCTTGGTTTTGTTTATGATCCAACCTACTCAACCCTTAGGACCTCTAGGCTTCCACATCAGCAGTCTACTTGGAGGTTGACCAGTCAACATGGTCAACAAATCCTTTTAGAGCCTTAGGAGGCTTAATCCTTTGAGCAATTTCACATTCTTTCCAATCCTCTTTGAATTAAGTTCACTCCACCAGCACCCAAGGTTGCCTCCTATGCCGCCTCAGCCTTCCTTGACCTGTTGACTGGTCAACACAGTCAAACCAAGGGCTTAAACCTTTCCAAAATGTCTTAATATTCTTTTAGCCCTTTTTCCTCCATTAGGCTGCCTTAGGCCGACCCATTTATGGTCTAAAGCTCACTTGGAGCTCTCCTAACCAAGCTCAGGGCCTGGTTTAGTCTTAAAAGGCAGTGGTCCCCCCCCCCCCACTTATCCCAAGTTCACCCAATGGAGGCAAGGCTTGTCTAGTTTTTGAGGCAGCCTTCTAGCTGTTCCAAGGACATGTGGCACCATCTGGAGAGCTCATGAATCGATCCCAGCCATCCAATCCATCCAAGGCCGTTTGAATAGGGGAAAAGGTGACTTTTGAGGCTATTGGATCAAGGTAGCTTCTCTCACTAACCCCAACCTCCCAGAGCGAGTTCTTGGTACGTTTTAGCTCCTCAGGGCCTTCTCTACCTTCTTACTTCAAAATCCAAGTAGTTGCACGTCACTGGCGGCGAGTTCTCCGGCGAGTCCACCACCTAGTCCTTCCCAGGCTTGTAGCGGTCGATCCAGGCGTGTTCGAGCTCGGTTTCATGCTAGGGATCTTCACTTGGACAGTCTACAAGCTCATCCATCCAGAAATTTTGAAGATCCAACGGTATAATCTCTCAAAACCTTATATCTAGCTCACATTAGATGGATTTAATTAGCTTCATGTATTGAATGTCTTAGGCAAAATGAACGTTTCCCCAATATTTCTGTTTATGTATTCTTATTGAGTTTAAAATTTCAAGTGGTTTCATCCATCCAATCGAAAGAACAAACCAAAAAACGGATTCTAGGGCGTCATCCGTAGTTCGCTGCGGATGTACGTTTTCTGGACCATTGATCACACGATCAACGGTCTAGATCTAGCCGCTCCGCGCCTTGGTTCGCCCGTGTATTCAGTTTAGCGTTCGATCGATCAACCGGCGAGATCAGGGCCGTCCACTTGAAATTGCGGGATTAAACCTCCACCGTTTGATCTTCCTCCGCTGAGATCAAATGGCGGGATGCGATCTCAGCCGTTAGATCCAACCCGCGGCTAATCCAATGGTTGTCGCCGGCCGCTGACGAGGTTAAGTGAAACAGCGTGAAGCGGGCTGCGGCCAAAGCGTGTCCCCGCCGTCATGCGGTTTCGATCCCACGAATCCGAGCGCGCCATCTGTCCCACCGCGCTGCCTTTTGACTCAAAAATCATTTTAAATTCTTTGTTTTACTAACAGAACTTCAAAAAATTATATTAAATAAAAATATAAATCCAAAAAATGGGTATAATATATCAAACTGTTCAAAATTTTGTCTAGCTTATTTTAAAAATAAAATTAAAATTGTTTTGATTATTATTTTATTAGTAATTTAAGAAATATAGAAAAATTAATTTTAACTGATTTTTGAGGTCATTAGGTCCCCTAATTAATTTTCCTAAGATTCAACCTTAATTTAGCCTTTAAACCTTCAAAAATGTAATAAATCTGTTTAAATCCAAAAAATACATGTAACCCGTCTAACTGACCAGAATTAAGTCCTTAACTAGTGAAAATTAAAAGCCCCTTAATTTGACATTAATTCTGTAATTAATTTAATTTTAACTAAAAAACCCATATTTAATTAATATAATTAATTAATAATAATTAAAAATCCCAAAAATTTCCCAAAAACTTGGGGATCCCTCTTTGGGTCATTCCTGACCTTTGGAGGTGTTTTCAAGAAGTTGGGAATTTATTTGAAGAAAAACCATAAAAAGGGTCATTAATTAAGCAATTTCCAAAATTCATTAAAATGCTCAAAACTTCAATAATTTATAACTAAATCAAAAAAAATCCAAATTGACCAAACTCACTTGCATTCAACTCATTATAATGACTAATATTTATTAAAAATATTAAAGTACCAAAAAACCATCAAAATCAAAAAGTCAACATTTTGGTCAACCCTAGGTAAAAAAAACCGGGTCAGAACTTCTAAAAATCATAAATTTTCATAGAAAACTCCAAATTAAGTGTACTACCTGTCTAACAACTCATATAATAAGGTCTTGTATTTGTTAAAATTCTGAAATCCTTAAGTTTAACTCTAATTCTAAAAGTCAATTTTTGACCCCTTAGTTAACATATCTGGATAATCTCGTAAAACCCATTAACCCTTTCAATTCCAGAATTTTTCTAATAGGTTAATAAATTTTTTTTTAAATAACCCTTTAAAATCAGTAAACAACTCTCCTTAATATTAATTTATGCCTCTTAATTCCAACAAATCTAAAATAACTTAATCAACCCTGATTGCTACTGGGTAACCCAGGCCTACGAGGTTATTAGCTTAGCCCCAAGGAAGGTGAAATAAACTTCACGGCCTCGATGTGAAACAAAGGTATTAATCAATTAACTTTTAAATATGTTTAATTAAAATTCTTAATCTACTAATACTTAAATTTTAATCTAAATCCCCTTTTAAGCCTTAACAAATTCAGAACTTTTCTAGACAACTTTAACTAATCACCCACTAGGATCTACCCCAGCCACATGACCTTTTACACACACTTTAGATGATGTGCTAGGACAACCAACTCTAGATCTAGGTTAGGCCGGTGTTTACTTTACTGCTGTGTGCCGAATTTTTTGTAGTTTTCACTGCATGTTGTGAATGAAATTGCTTTGCTGTGTCTGCTTACTTTTTTTGCACTCTGTGGATGGATTGATGTGTTTGGAGAGTAGATCACCCTTAGGTTAGGTACGATATGGATGTTCACACAGTCTTCTGCAGGTGGCCACGCTCATGCAGGGCAATAAATGGGGGCTAAGTCAATAAAAATTTTATCAATTGTTGCTTGCACAGGTGCTTCAGCTGCTAAAGCCCCCAAATAAAAAGAGCGTGGCCAGTGTGTTTACTTACTTTTCTGCTCAAATATAACTGCTTGGGAATAATTGCTTTTCATTCATTAACTGCTTAGGATAACCCTGCAGGTGAGTCTAGATTTTATTTTCAAATAAATATAATTTGTGTAATTATTAAGTGTTGTGAAAGTTAGCTTTGAGTTGGGATATATAGGTCCAAAGCATGGACTCCGAAGAGAAAAGGATGCCCCTAAGGGGAGTAGACCTTTTCTATTTGGAGATCCAGATTTGGGCCACACTCCTCCCTACCCAAAGGGGAAAGAGTGGCCTTCCCCTTAAAGGAAGTGCCCTCTTATCCATTTGGGTAGTCCAGTACGAAGAATCCAAGGAGCTTGAAGAAAAAGGAGCCCAAAGAAGAACAAGACTGAAGATTTGAAGATTGAGAATATCCCACTCAAAACTACTTGCATCATTACTAGGTTTAGAATCCGGGTTGTTGTCAGTGGTGCCCGGCCACTTTACTTTCTGCAAAATTCTGGTTTGTAATAAGCAAGGCAACTTTGCCTATGTACATTTATTGAATAATTAATTTATATTTGATGTGTTGAATTAATTGCCTTTAGGATTGCCTGCTTTTCTTAGTTTTTTTGGCGAGTGCCGCTTTTGTTTTCGCTTGGATACCAGCATGCAAC